>JAXCHO010000176.1:1985000-2167500 GCA_036630365.1 Acanthiza pusilla | reverse complement strand
AGTGGCTCTGAGCCCGGAGTTTTGCCAGAATTTTGCCAGAATTTTGCCGGAATTTTGCCCTCAGGCCCAGTTCTGAGGAAGGAAAGAGGACCGAACCCACCCCTCCGGAGAGGCGGAGGGCGAGGAGCCACAGGAAATTACTGTTCCGTGAGGAGAGCTGCCCAGGGTCAGCCTGGGCCTGGCAGAAAACAATTCCTGGCTGCTGCACTCGTGGCCTTTTCACACTTTGGGAGCGTCCCTGGAAGGAATTCCGGGATGGACAGAGGTCCTGGGAGGAGCAGAACTGTCTGTCTGCCCAGGGTGTGGAACAAAGTGCTGACAACAGAGCTGGGAAAACAATTCCTTGGGTTAATTTTGGTCCACGTCAGAAAAAAAAAACCCCAAAAATCCTCAGAGGTGCTTTTCCTGGCGTTTAGAAAATATTTATATTTATTTCCTGGTTTTTTTTCCTTCCCCTGATGTATAAATAAGCTCAGCAGGCAGGCAGCCAACCCAGTTCCTTCCAGTAAAAGCCATTTTGGAGCTGCTGGAATTCCCACTGCCCCAAAATCGCTGCCAGGAATGAATTCAAGCCTCAAAAACAGCGCCGAGGTGGAGCTGGGGAAGGGAAAAGGAGAGGGAAATGTTCCTTCAGGCCTCGAACTCAAACTCGAAGTACTGCGGGTCGAAGTAGTGGATGCGGACGTAGCCGTCCTCGCCGCCGCTGCTGTAGCTGCAGGGAGGGAAGGAAACGTCAGGAATGTGAGGAGGGGGAGGCTGGGCCCAAAAATCCCTCCTGGAATTGACACCAAGGGGGGAAAAGGATTGGTGACACGGTCAAAGTGGGGTTCAGGGGGGATTGACACCCTGGGATGGGCTGGAGTGGGAGAATTGTGGTGCTGGTTCTGTTCCCACTGCAGAAATCCCATTTGTCTGGCCACATTCCAGTGAAAAAATGGGACTGGTTGGGCTGGGGGCACTGCAGGGTCTGTTCCCATCGCAGAAATCCCATTTGTCCAGCCAAATCCCAGTGAAAAAGTGGGATGGGCTGGACAGCACTGCAGGTTCCATTCCCATCACAAAAATCCCATTTGTCCTGGCCAAATCCCAATGGAAAAATGGGATGGACTGGGCTGGGATAGGAGCACTGCAGGTTCCATTCCCACTGCAGAAATCCCATTTTCATATCCCAGTGAAAAAGTGGGATTGGCTTGGCTGGGATAGGAGCACTGCAGGCTCAATTCCCACCACAGAAATCCCATTTGTCCAGCCAAATCCCAGTGAAAAAAATGGGATTGGCTGGGAGCACTGCAGGTTTTGTTCTCATCACAGAAATCCCATTTGTTTGGCCAAATCCCAATGAAAAAGTGGGATGGGCTGGCACTGCAGGGTGCATTCCCACCGCAGAAATCCCATTTTCATATCCCAATGAAAAAGTGGGATTGTCTGGGCTGGAGGCACTGCAGGTTCTGTTCTCACTGCAGAAATCCCATTTATCCAGCCCAATCCCAATGAAAAAGTGAGATTGGCAGGGGAGCACTGCAGGCTCCATTCCCATCACAGAAATCCCATTTTCATATCCCAATCAAAAATGGGATGAGATCGGAGCACTGCAGGGTCCGTTCCCATCACAGAAATCCCATTTTCATATCCCAGTGAAAAAGTCGGATTGGCTGGGCTGGGATTGGAGCACTGCAGATTCTATTCCCACCATGGAAATCCCATTTATCCAGCCCAATCCCAATGAAAAAATGGGATTGGGTGGGATAGGAGCACTGCAGGGTGCATTCCCATCACAGAAATCCTATTTGTCTGGCCATATCCCAAGGAAAAAGTGGGATGGGCTGGGATCCATGGGATGGGATGGGATGGGATGGGATGGGATGGGATGGGATGGGATGGGATGGGATGGGATGGGATGGGATCCATGGGATGGGATCCATGGGATGGGATCCATGGGATGGGATGGGATAGGAGCACTGCAGGTTCCATTCCCACCACAGAAATCCCATTTTTCCAGCCCAATCCCAATAAAAAACTGGGACTGGCCGGCCTGGGGCGCTGCAGGACCCCCGGAGCTGTCACCTCTTGCCGTCGGGGTGGAAGGCCACGCTGTTGATGGGCCCGAAGTGTCCCTTCACTCTGCCAAACTCCTCCTCAAAGGCCAAGTGGAAGAACCTGGGAGGGGAAAAGATTTAAATTGTCACCAGCCTGGAAGGGACACGAGCAAGGAATCCCCAAAAACAAAACCCAAAAAACCTTAAGGGCTTCTCCAGCACTGCCAAATTCCCAAAAAAAGGGAATTCCAATCCCTGGGAGTGCTCTGGGTGAGGGTTCAGAGGGAAATTTCAGTCAAATTTCAGAAAAATTTCTGAGAAAAGAGGGAAAAGGACCGACCTGGCCTCGAATTTGCCGATCCTGGTGGAGGTCGTGGTCACATCCATGGCCTCCTGCCCTCCGCCGAGCACCACCTGCGGGGAGAGAAACCACAGCCCTGCTGGGATTCCTTCTGGGATTTGGGAATCGTTTAGGGTGGAAAAGATCTCAGAGAGCGAGTCTGACATTGGGCTGATCCCCATCAGAGCAGGAAGAGCCAGGTCCAGACATTCCGTGGATATTTCCTGGGGTGGTGATGCCTCCAGCTCTTCCACAAATCCCACCAATCCCACAGATTCCACCAATCCCAAAAATCGTACAGATCCCAAAGATCCCAATCCCACAGATCCCACAGATCCCACTAATCCCACAGATTCCACAGATCCCACAAATCCCACAGATCTGGACACTTCCTGGGGTGGTGACTGCCTCCAGCTCTTCCACAGATCCCAAAAATCTCCAAAATCCCACCAATCCCACAGATCCCACCAATCCCCAAAATCCCACAGATCCCAGATTCCACACATCCCACAGATCCCACCAATCCCACAAACCCCAAAAATCCCATAGATCCCAAAAATCCCACAGGTCCCACAGATCCTACAGATCGCACCAATCCCACAGATCCCACCAATCCCAGATCCCACAGATCCCAAAAATCCTAAAAATCCCACAGATCCAAAAAAAATTCCAGCAGAATTCCCAGGCTCACTCCTGATTTTAGGAATTTAGGATTCCTGGGAGCACAGGAATCTCGGGATCAATGAAATTCCCGAGGGAGCTCATCCTTACGTGGTCAAAAATGGGGGAAAGGGCGGCGGAGTTCACCGGCCGCTCCGTCCGGAACGTCTTCAGGTGCTCCAGGGATGTGCAGTCAAAGAGCTGCGAGGGAAAAGGGAAAAATTAATTAATTAATTAATTAATTAATTAACTAACTCACCCTGATCCAGCTGCTGGGCTTCAGCTGGGTGGGTGAGTTCAAATCCCAGAAATATTCCCCCAGGGAAGGAAATCTCTCTCCTCCCAGAGGTGACAAACTGTGAATTTTCTACAGAAATGCTGAAATATTTAATTTGCAATGCTTGGCTGTTCATTCAGCACAGAGAAATCTCTTCATCCTCACTGAGAATTCCCAAGAAATCCCCCGAGGAGAAAAGCAGCTCTGAGCAGAGATCCTGGGAAGATCCAGGGAGGATCCAGGGAGGATCCTGGGAAGATCCTGGGAGGATCCTGGGACAATCCTGGGAGGATCCCGGGAGGATCGTGGGAGGATCCTGGGAAGATCCAGGGAGGATCCTGGGAAGATCCAGGGAGGATCATGGGAAGATCCAGGGAGGATCATGGGAAGATCCTGGGAAGATCTTGGGAGGATCCTGGGAGGATCCAGGGAGGATCCTGGGAAGATCCAGGGAAGATCCTGGGAAGATCTTGGGAGGATCCAGGGAAGATCCAGGGAAGATCCAGGGAGGATCCAGGGAGGATCCAGGGAAGATCCAGGGAGGATCCGGGGAGGATCCAGGGAGGATCCAGGGAGGATCCAGGGAAGATCCAGGGAGGATCCTGGGAGGATCATGGGAAGATCATGAGAGGATCCTGGGAGGGTCCTGGGAGGGTCCTGGGAGGGTCCTGGGAAGATCCAGAGCGGATCCCGGGAGGATCAAGGGAGGATCCTGGAAAGATCCAGGGAAGATCCTGGGAGGATCCAGGGAAGATCCAGGGAGGATCCAGGGAAGATCCAGGGAGGATCCAGGGAGGATCCAGGGAGGATCCAGGGAAGATCCAGGGAGGATCCTGGGAGGATCATGGGAGGATCCTGGGAGGATCCAGGGAAGATCCTGGGAGGATCTGGGGAGGATCCTGGGAGGATCCTGGGAAGATCCCAGGAGGATTCTGAGAGGATCCAGGGAGGATCCCAGGATGATCCTGGGAGGGTCGGGGCTGCTGGAAATCTCACCTTGGCCGTGTTGTCCTTGGAGGCAGTGATGAACATGGTCATGTCCCGCGAGGTTTGGATGTCGTTGATCTGCTTGGTGTGCTCCTTGATGGTGGAGAGCTGCTCTCCCGACTGCGGGGGAGAGGGAATTTCAGATTTCAGGGAAAAAATCATGAAAAAAGTCAGGGGGAAAAAAAAAGGGAAAAAAAATAAAGGGGAAAAATAAGGGGGAAAAAAATAAGGTGGGAAAAAAAGTAAGGGGGAAAAAAAATCAGGAAAAAAATCAGGGAAAAATAATCATGTAAAAAATCAGGAAAGGATTTAAGGGATTTCCACATTCAAAGCAGCTTGGGGGATCATGGGATGGAATCCTGGAATGCTTTAGGTTGGAAAGAAATTTAACTCCACGGCCCCACACTGAGCCATCACTTCAGCAGTGCTGTCTGAGGGAGCCTCATTTTTAATTCCCCTCCATTCCGCTGCCGTCCTGCTCCCCAAATCCCACCTCCCAGCCCTGAGCCCCCCAAAAACACCACTCTGACCCCCCCAAAAACACCCCCCAGCCACCAGTTGGACCTTGGCGCTGAACTGGTTGAGCTCGCCGCTCTCGTGGCCCGCGATGATGAACTCGCCCAGAGGGCCCCACACGGCGCTGGTGATCTTGGAGTCGCTGCACGGGATCTTCATGTAGGGCTCGTTGTTCTCTGCGGGAACGGGGGGCAGACACACCTGAGGGGTGGATCTGGCATTGCCGAGACCCCCGAGATCCCCTGAGACCCCTGAGATCCCTGAGACGACCCCCCGAAACACCCCAAGATCCCTGAGACCCCCCGAGATCCCCAAGATTCCCTGAGCTCCCTGAGATCCCCCGAGACCCCTGAAATCCCCAAGATCCCATGAGACACCCCGAGACGCCCCAAGATCTGAAACCCCCCGAGACCCCTGAGACCCCACTGGATCTGCAAGACCTGAAACCCCCCGAGACCCCCAGAGACCCCCGAGATCCCCCAAAATCCCCAAGATCCCTGAGACCCCCTGAGATCCCCGAGATGCCCCAGACTCCCCGAGATCCCCAAGCTCCCCAAGACCCCCCAGACCCGAGACCCAACGAGACCCCCTGAGACCCCCCCAGATCCCCCAAGATCCCCAAGACCCGAGACCCCCTTAGATCTCCAAGACCCCTGAGTTCCCCTGAGACTGAGAGCCCCCGAGACCCCTGAGACCTGAAACCCCCAAGACCCAAAACCCCCCGAGATCACCGAGATCCCAAGATCTCCGCGACCTGAAACCCCCCGAGACCCCCCGAGACCCCCAAGCCCCTCACCGATCTGGCTGGGGTCGCGCAGGTCGAAGAAGCTGACGAAGCACTGGTAGCCCATCTGCTTGTCCGTGGAGAACATGATGATGTTGCCCCCGAAATCGAAGCCACACGTCCTCACGGCCGAGCTCGTCTTCACCAGGGCCAGCTGCTTCCCTGGGGGGCAGAGACCTCGGGGAGTCATGGGGAAAGGGGGGCAGGGGATCCCCAAATTCCTTGGGAAAGGGGGGAAGGGGAGCCAAAAATCCCTGGGGAAAGGGGGGGAAGGGGATCCAAAAATCCCTTGGGAAAGGGGGGAAGGGGAGCCAAAAATCCCTAGGGAAAGGGGGGGAAGGGGATCCAAAAATCCCTTGGGAAAGGGGGGAAGGGGAGCCAAAAATCCCTAGGGAAAGGGGGGGAAGGGGAGCCAAAAATCCCTTGGGAAAGGGGGGGAAGGGGATCCAAAAATCCCTTGGGAAAGGGGGGGAAGGAGAGCCAAAAATCCCTTGGGAAAGGGGGGGAAGGGGATCCAAAAATCCCTTGGGAAAGGGGGGGAAGGAGAGCCAAAAATCCCTTGGGAAAGGGGGGGAAGGGGATCCAAAAATCCCCTGGGAAAGGGGATCCAAAAATCCTCTGGGAAAGGGGATCCAAAAATCCCTAGGGAAAAAGGGGAAGGGGATCCAAAAATCCCCTGGGAAAGGGGGGAAGGGATCCAAAAATGCCTAGGGGGAGGGGATCCAAAAATCCCCTGGGAATCGCTTGGTTTTCCAGCCTGAATTGTGGAAAGGTTTGGGTTGGGAGGGACCCCAAAGCTCATCCGCCCACGATCCTGGGGTGCTCCTCGGACGCTCCCAGGGATCCAGGATTCCACAGCTTCCCTGGGAATTCCAGCCTGGCCCCTCCCCACCCTCACCGGGAGGAATTCCCTCCTGATATCCCAAATATCCACTGTGGAGCCATTCCCTGTGTCCTGTCCCTTGTCCCCAGTCCCCCCCCAGCTCTCCTGGAGGCCATTCCCTGTGACCTGTCCCTCCATTTCTTGTCCCCAGTCCTTTCCCAGCTCTCCTGGAGCCATTCCCTATGTCCTGTCCCTCCATCTCTTGTCCCCAATGCTTTCCCAGCTCTCCTGGAGCCATTCCCTGTGTCCTGTCCCTTGTCCCCAGTCCCTCCCCAGCTCTCCTGGAGCCCTTCAGATCCCAGCAGAGGCTCTGAGGTGTCCCCAGACCCTTCCCTTCCCCCCAGACTCCCCCATCCTGGCCCCATGGCCATCCCTGTGGATGCCCTCCAGGCTTTTTGGGAATTTGGGAATTGGGGAAGGGCCTCACCTGTCTCACAGTCCCAGAGCCGACAGCTGTTGTCTGCAGAGCCGGTGAGGACGTGCCTCGTGTCCCCTGGGCCACCAGTTAGGGAATATCAGCCCCAAATCGCACTCTCCATCCACCCAAACATTTCTACACCAAATTAATTTTTTTTTTTTTTTTTTTTTTGCAAAGTCTATCCCTGGAAAGGCAACATTCCAATACAGACACATTGCAAAATGCCACCATTCTGCTGTGAAATTTGAAGGAAAAGGATCCAATTCTTGCATTAAAAACAACTTTTAAAAGTTTTTGTTTCTGCTCTCTGTGGAAGATCTTCCCAATCACACAATTTTCCTGCGAAATTTGAAGGAAAAACCTCCAATTCTTGCATTAAAATAATTTTTTAAAGTTTTTGTCTCCGCTCTCTGTGGAAGATCTTCCCAAACACCCACAGAAGCAGCACAAGACACAAATGTTATTCCAAATATCAGCGCGGGAGGAAAAACACCCAAAAGATGAGAAAAAGAGGCAGAAAAAGAGTTAAATGTTTCTCTTTGAGACGAAACAGCTCATGGGGAATGAATCATAATGAAACACAGAGTTTTCTTTTAGACACTTAAATGTAGAGGTTTTAGATAAAAGTTAGTTCTGTTAAAATTAATTAGAATAGAAAAAGACACAGAACTCAGCTAGAAAAAAATTAATGATTAAATGCAGAGTAGCCCTTCGATTATTTGATATTTACTCAGCTGTGCTTTGAATAGACAATCAATAATCTTAAGAAAAGAAGTTCAAAGGAGAGCCTAGACAATTACAAATTTTGCCCAAATTCTGCAACCTACTCAGAAGCAATAGAGGAGAGCATTGGGAGTTCTCCAGGGTCAAATGTATTGTCAAAAACCAGCGAAGTAAGAAAGTCACAGTGAGGAAGACTCATTTTACTTCCTCAAAAGCAGCCCTCAGACTCAAATTAACGACCACCGACCCAATTAACTGCGCATGCTTAATGACTTTTTGCCAATTTCCATACGAAGTGCGGAATGGGAGGTGCTTATGCTATGAATATGTATCTGCATTTTAAATATTTTAAATTTTTGTGATAGATAAATAAGTTCTGTGTTGCATTGTCACTTCAGAGCTGTACATTTGGGAGCTATCCCTGCAGCTCAAATAAACACACACTTTCGAACCGTAACAAGTTAGAGTAACAAGTCCATCTCAGGTGGATATCGATATTAGATATCCACATTTTAATAATTCAATAAAAAATGGGACAAAGTGATTTTTGGGGATCAAAGGATACAATCAGCATCCACACACCACACAGCTCCCGTGTGCCCATTGTAGGTTCCTAACCTCTCCCCGTTCACCGAGTACCACACATTGACAATCTGAGAGGAGAAAAAAAAATTAGAAAATCAACGATTTAATTACGGCGGGGGGAAGGGGTGGAGGGGGAGCACTCACGGGATCCTTGGCCACGGTGAACAGCAGGTCTCCCTCGCGGTTGTATTTGATCTGCGTGATGGAGCGCTCATGGCCCTGCAGCAGGATCGGCTTCTGTAATTAATGAGGAAATAATGAGGAGTGAGGGGGGTGCCGTGAGGGAGAAGGGGGTGAGGCAGAGGGGCGAGCGCGGCGCCTCCGGTCCGGAGCTCCTGGGACGCGGGGGGACGGCCAAGCCGTCCCCCCGCGTCCCAGGAGCTCCGGACCGGGGGCGTGGAGTCGCCAAATCATCGGTGGCGACCAAAAATCGCGACCCTCACGCCGCCCCGGCCCTGCTCTCACCATGGCGGCAGCGCTGAGGCGGGAGGGGAGCGCCGCTTCCGGAAGTACGTCACATCCTCATCAGCGGAACTTCCGGATAAAACAGGAAGTGAAGGGCGTTGCCATGGCGACCGCGGGTGAGGGAGAGTGATGGCGGCGAGGGAGGATTGGCTTGGGGAAGGGGGAAAGCTCGGCGGGAGGGTTCTGAGAGGGTGTGAGGGCCCGGGGGGGAGTGTGGCCGCGGGGGGGAGGTTGTGGGGAGCATGGAGCGGTTTGGGTTGGGAAGGGACTTAGGATCAGCCATTCCCGTGGGTGGGGACTGAAACGTAGGGATTTCTTTTATACACTTAAATGTAGAGATTTTAGATAAAAGTTAGTTCTGTTAAAATCAACTAGAATAGAAAAAGACGCAGAACTCAGCTAGAAAGAAATTAATGATTAAATGCAGAGTAGCCCTTCGATTATCTGATTTTTACTCAGCTGTGCTTAGAATAGAAAATCAATAATCTTAAGAAAAGAAGTTCAAAGGAGA
Organism: Acanthiza pusilla; assembly: GCA_036630365.1. Classification (NCBI taxonomy): domain Eukaryota; kingdom Metazoa; phylum Chordata; class Aves; order Passeriformes; family Acanthizidae; genus Acanthiza; species Acanthiza pusilla. The sequence goes on along the minus strand of JAXCHO010000176.1, from coordinate 2,158,315 downwards.
GCCTAGACAGTTACACATTTTGCCCAGATGCAACCTACTCAGAAGCAATAGAGGAGAGCATTGGGAGTTTTCCAGAGTCAAATGTATTGTCAAAAATCAGCAAAGTAAGAAGGTCACAGTGAGGAAGACTCATTTTACTTCATCCAAAGCAGCCCTCAGACTCAAATTAACGACCACCGACCCAATTCCATTGCAGGAACTGCGCATGCTTAATGACTTTTTGCTAATTTCCATACGAAGCGGGGAATGGGAGGTGCTTATGCTAAATATGCATTTTTGTTAGAGATAAATAAGTTCTGTGTTGCCTTGTTACTCTGGAGCTGTACCTTTGGGACCTATACACTTTCTAACCTTAACAACTTAGAGAGTCTCTGTCCATCTCAGATATTAGATCCATATCTGCATTTTAATAATTGAGGACACCTGGCACTACCCAGGGTGCTCCAAGCCCCGTCCTACCTGGCCTTGGACACTTCTCGCTGCTCCAAGGGCCGGCGAGGGCTGTCCCTGAGGGGACTCCGATGCCATGGCACTGCTCCCACAGGGCAGGTGGTGGCTCTGGCGGTGGTGGCCGTGCTGTGGGGAGGGAGCAGCCCGTTCCTGAGGGCAGGAGCCGTGGGCATGGAGGACGTGCGGGGCCGGGGCCGCCTGCAGCAGCTGCTGGCTGAGCTCAGCTTCCTCAGCCTCAACTACAAGGTGAGAGCTCCACTTCCTCAGCCTCAACTACAAGGTGAGAGCTCCACTTCCTCAGCCTCAACTACAAGGTGAGAGCTCCACTTCCTCAGCCTCAACTACAAGGTGAGAGCTCCACTTCCTCAGCCTCAACTACAAGGTGAGAGCTCCACTTTCTCAGCCTCAACTACAAGGTGAGAGCTCCACTTCCTCACCCTCAACTACAAGGTGAGCCCCCAGCATCGCTCCTGGACACCGACCCTGAAATTGTTAATATTCCTTCACTCCTCGGCATTTTTTATCCTCGATGTCTATGCCTGCAGCTCTGCTCTTCCCGTTCAGAATCCAGAGCCTTTCTCATGTCATTCCTCCCTGTCATTCCTCTGTCATTCCTCCTGTCATTGCTCCCGATCCTTTGGCTGGGATGAGCTCAGGGATGGGCACGGGACCCCCTCGTGCCCCATTTTGGGTCCCAAACCCCACCCAGGTGTGGAAGGATGGCTCGAAGAGCAAGGCCACGGGATACTAGAAGCCTTGCCCCTGCAAAACAAAGACTAAGCTTTGTGCAAGCAAAAGACGAGTGTAGGCTGCAAGGACCTGCAAGTTACACTGACACAAGAAAAGCCAAGGGCAGTGAGTGTCCTTGGGCTCTGTGGAAATACCCAACTGTTGGAGAGGAAAAAAATAGAAAAGTTTATAGAAGTTATTGCCTGACAAAATATACTAAGAATGTAAAAACATTAAGAGAAAAAAAAAACTGAAATAAAGTTCCAAGATGCTTATCAGGAGATAGCTGCAGGGAAAGATTAGCAGCCTATTGTTCTCAGGGCAGCTCCTCCGAGGTGGACCACAAAGTGGAAAAACCAGTTTTGCAAGGTCCAAACATAGAACAGCTATGGTAATCTGAAAACTCTCATAGGCTATATGGAAATGATGTAAAACTTGTATCTCCTCCTAAATTGGTTAGTAAAAATTAGCATATTCATCATGGAACCTGTTAACCGTGGTGGCAAAGCAAGCTTTTGCTCAGACTGCAACTTTCTTTCCCTTCTCTTGCAACTTCCCTCTCCCTTCTTACCTCCATCACCATGTGGGATCCCCACGGGGCTGCGTGGTCGGTCTCACTTCCCTACCTCCTCTACTCAAAAAATAAACCAACATGCTTTGAAAATGGATGCAGAGAGTCTGGCTACATCATTGCAGAAGAAAACCTGGAAGGAATTACTCTAATACCCAACAGTTTGTGGAAAAGTCCCCAGGAGGAAGTTGTAGCCAAAGAAATGAAGATATCACCAATAACAGAAACTAGGATGGGGAGGGACATGTTAAAGAAATTATTTGTAAACTAAGCAATGGTAGCACAACAAGCACGCTGTCCAATGCTAATGTAACATGTAAACATACTTGCTAATGGCAAGAAGATACAAGGCTATTTCTGTGACTGAAAGAAACTGGATGTTTGCTTTATTGATCACATTGATCAGTTATTGGCTCGTGCCCCTCGCTGTGGTGGCACCCAGGGCCCCCTCACTCGTTTTGTGCTCTCCTGCAGTACCTGCTGCCCTTCCTGCTCAACCAAGGCGGATCCCTCCTCTTCTACCTCACCTTGGCCTCCACAGGTCAGTTCCTGCTGCTTTTTTGGGGTGAGTTTGGGGGATTTTGGCGGGATCAGCACTGTGGGTTGGTGACCATCCAACCCCCAAGCAGCTCTGTTGGAGTAATCACAAATAAACCAAAATTCTCCATTTTTAACTTGCATTTCAGACCTGTCCCTGGCGGTGCCACTCTGCAACTCCCTGGCTCTGATTGTGACCTTGGTGACCGGGAGGATCCTGGGAGAGGACATCGGTGGGAAAAGTAAGTTCCACTTGGAGCAATTCCTCCAAAAATTCACTTTTTTTCGCTGATTTATAACGAAAATTCTGGTCTGAAGACACCAAGGCTCCAACTGGGTCGGAGCAGATTTTGCTGCAGAATCTGAAAGGGAATTGAAACACATTTGTTGAATTTAAAGCCAAGTTGGCTGTTTGAAGCTAAAAGAGTTTCTAGGCTTCAGCTAGAAATTTAACCATATTTAAATTTATTATTTTTCTTCATGTAGATATTTAACCATGAGGATAAATAATAAATTTTAAAAATTAATAGTAAGTAAATAAGAAATAATATATAATAATAAATAAATAATGAATAGTGGATAATAATAAATATGTACATAATAATAAAACTAATCATATAAAAACCTAAATAAATAATAACAATAATAAAATTAATAAAAATATATAATAAATAATAAAATTAATAAATAATATACTGCTACTAATAGACTATAATTAATCATAAATATATAATAAAACTAAGAAATAATAATAAATAATAATAATAAATAATAAAACTAAGAAATAATAATAAATAATAATAATAAATAATAAAACAAATAAATATATAATAAAAATAATAAACTATAATTAGTCATAAATACATAATAAAACTAATAAATACAATAAATATTAAAAAATAATAAATACACAATAATAAAACTAATAAATATAATAAATAATAAAAATCATAAATACATAATGAATAATAAAACAAATAATATAATAAAAATAATAAAAATAATAGCTTAGAAATAAATAAATAATAACTAGAATGGCCAAATTCCCAATCTCTCTCCCACAGGAGCTGTGGCAGGAATGCTCCTCACCATCCTGGGGATCTCCCTGTGCATGGCTGGGTCCTGAAGGAGCAGCAGAGGAGCAGGACCTGCCCAGAGTCACCTCCCCCACGGCCAAGGGGCTCCTGGAGAGCTCTTCTGGGATGCTCCCGAAGAGTTCTTTGGGAACTTTGAGAATTCAACTTCTTTGAGAAGCTTCTGCTTCGTCAGAACCACGGATTGTGTTCCCGGAGCTCCAGGGTGGGACCAGAACGGCAAATTTCGTGCCTTAAGGACTTTTTTGTAGCTGTTTCAAGGTAAAAATTATTAAATTCTGCAGCACTGGAGGGGTAATAAATGCTTAATTAATTATTAATAAACCAACCCCCTTGGAGTGATGGATTTTTCATTAGAAGGAATTTTTAGCATTATTCAAGCATTGCCCATCAGAGGGAGGACGACACACCAAAAATCTCTTTACAAAAAATACCTGACCCAGAACACATTCCTCACTTCTGTTTGGGAATTCCTCCTTCCCAAGCTGAGCTTGGAAAAGCAGCATTTCCTCTGGAAAAAAAGGGAGGAAATCTTCTTTATTTAATGACATTGTGCATCTGATCGCTCCTAGCACTGAACAGATCCAAACAGTGCTGGCTCTGCCCAGGAGAAATCAGGAAGCCAGGCAGGAACAGGTTCTGCATCAGAAAAAGATTTTTATTCCCAAATGGTAAAAATAATTCCGGGAGAGAAGGAAGGATCCACACAGGGTCACAGCAGGGGACAGCACCACAGGGGAAGTCCCTTTTGTGGGACCCGGAATGTCCCTGAGCTAAAGGAGTTGACAAAGCACCAGGACCTTCCCTTGCTCCCTGGGGAGGAAATTTGGGAATGAGCCTCACCCAAGGCTCGGGGGATGTGCCATCACTGCAGAGCCTGGGCAGGGAACTCCTCCCCGCTCGGCATTTCAGCTCAAATCCACCCAAAATCCACCACCAGAGCCATTCCCACACGGAATCCGCACAGTCCTGAGGGGAACAGCTTCTTCCTGCAGGTCCCTCAGCCATTCCAGTCCCAAATCCTCCATTTCCCACTCGGATCATCCAGCTCGGCCAAGAAAAACATGGATTTTGGGGATGGATCCCTCCAGGACAGCACAGCCTCCCAGGCTCACAATGCTGGACCAAAAATCCACGCTCCCAAGAAATAAAAGCTGTCCTCCTGCATTTTTCTGGAGTGAAAATCATCATCCCACGGAGCTGGAGCTCCTCCTGAGCTGCCTCTGTCCCCTCAGGGCTGCTGCTGCATCTCCAGGGCTTCTCCACACCAGCCCAGGAGCTCGGGAACGCTGCCGGGGTGCTCGGGAATTCCCAGCTTCCGTTTCAGCATCAGGAACTGCGGGTGGAAGGAAAATTAAATTAATTCAATGCCAGGAAGGTCACACAGATCACAGGATCTCTGGACCACAGAACCCCCGGATCACAGAATCCTTGGATCACAGGATCTTTGGATCACAGGATCTTTGGACCACAGGATCTTTGGATCAAAGAATCGCTGGCTCACAGGATCCCTGGATCACAGAACCCCCGGATCACAGAATCCCTGGCTCACAGGATCCCTGAATCACAGAATCTCTGGATTAAAGAATCTCTGGATCACAGAATGCCCAGATCACAGAACCCCTGGCTCACAGAATCCCTGGCTCACAGACTCCCCGGATCACAGGATCCCTGGCTCACAGAACCCCTGGATCACAGGATCCCTGATCCCAGGATCCCTGGCTCACAGATCCCCGGCCCTGCCCAGCCCCTCACGTTTTTCCTGCTGCCGATGGCCTGCTGGATCCACAGCAGCTCCATCAGGAGGTGCCTCCTGTAGGACTGCAGCTCCGCGCGGGGCAGGCCCTGCAGCTCCTCTGGGATTTCTGCCATAAAACGGGAAAAACACTCCATTGTTAGCACAAAAATCTACCCTGGGAGCTGTCCCCACCTTCCCAAGGCATTCCCAAGGCATTCCCAAGGCATTCCCAAGGTATTCCCAAGACATTCCCAAGATATTCCCAACACATTCCCAAGGCATTCCCAAGGCATTCCCAAGGCATTTCCAACACATTCCCAACACAATCCCAAGGCATTCCCAAGATATTCCCAAGATATTCCCAAGATATTCCCAAGGCATTCCCAAGATATTCCCAAGGCATTCCCAAGGCATTCCCAAGGCATTCCCAAGATATTCCCAAGATATTCCCAAGATATTCCCAAGGCATTCCCAAGATATTCCCAAGATATTCCCAAGATATTCCCAAGATATTCCCAAGGCATTCCCAAGATATTCCCAAGATATTCCCAAGGCATTCCCAAGGCATTCCCAAGGCATTCCCAAGGCATTCCCAAGGCATTCCCAAGATATTCCCAAGACATTCCCAAGGCATTCCCAAGGCATTCCCAAGACATTCCCAAGGCATTCCCAAGGCATTCCCAAGGCATTCCCAAGGTATTCCCAAGACATTCCCAAGATATTCCCATGACATTCCCAAGATATTCCCAAGGCATTCCCAACACATTCCCAACACATTCCCAAGGCATTCCCAAAATATTCCCAAGATATTCCCAAAATATTCCCAAGATATTCCCAAGATATTCCCAAGGCATTCCCAAGATATTCCCAAGATATTCCCAAGATATTCCCAAGATATTCCCAAGGCATTCCCAAGACATTCCCAAGGCATTCCCAAGGCATTCCCAAGATATTCCCAAGGCATTCCCAAGATATTCCCAAGGCACTCCCAAGACATTCCCAAGGCATTCCCAAGGCATTCCCAAGACATTCCCAAGATATTCCCAAGATATTCCCAAGGCATTCCCAAGACATTCCCAAGATATTCCCAAGGCATTCCCAAGGCATTCCCAAGGTTTTGCTGTGTCCCTCACCGGGCTGGGCTCCGGGCTCGGTGCTGTCCCACTCCGAGGTGACGCTCTCGTTGTCCCACTCCTGCCTCCCTTTTTCGGGGTTTTGATCAGCACCAGACCCCAAATTCGGGGGGTTTGGGGCTGGGGGGGGGATGGTGACGCAGCCCCCAGGCCGCTCTGGCTCCTCCGGGGTTTTTTTGGGAATGCTCTCCGGAGCCTCCACTGGATCCAAGGGCTTCCCTGGCCTGGGCTGCCCAGAGGAAAATGGAAAAAAAAAAAACAATAAAATGGGAGGGAAAGAAAATGGGAAGAAAATATTTAAAAAAAAAAAAATCAAGGAGGCCTAAAAGAAAATAAGAGACAAATATGAAGAAAATATGAAGAAAATATGAAGAAAATATAAACAAAATATGAAGAAAATAGAACGGAAAATAAAAAGGAAATATGGAGAAAATATAAAGGAAATATAGAGAAAATGTAAAGGAAATATAGAGAAAAGATAAAGGAAATATAGAGAAAATATAAAGGAAATATAGAGAAGATATACAGAATTATACATGAAATGGAAAAGAAAACATGAGGATGAATATGAAGACGATATAAACAAAATATGAAGAAAATAGGAAAGAAAATAGAAAGGAAATATGAAGGAAATATAAACAAAATATGAAGAAAATATAAAGAAAATATAGGGAAATATAAATAAAATATGAGGAAAATATAAAGAAAATATAGAGAATATAAATTAAATTTAAAAGGAAATACAGAGATGAAAATGAAGAAAATATAAAGCAAATATAGAAAAATACAAAGAAATAGAAATATATAAAATAAAATATTAAAATATACAAAAGAAGGTATGTAAAAAAAATATAAAGAGCTGAAATATGGCTCTGCCAGAGACCTCCTGTTTGTTGAAACCCCCCCTGCTCTGCCTCTGCTCTGCTCTGGGCCATCCCAAACCCTTCGGAGGGCAGGGAGAGGTGGGACGGGGCCGAGGGGAATCACCTGAGCCGCTCGGGCATCACCTTGGGGCTCAGCTTCACCCGCAGGCAGCGACCCTGGCTGGGCCCCGGGGGCAGAACCGGCACAGTCCTACAGGGTGAGGGTATAGGATCAGCGCTTGTAACGGGGTCCGGTCCCCAATTCCCGATCCCCGGGAGTGCCCCCGGCTCACCCACCTCGGGCAGGAAGCGCGGCCGCGGCAGGACAGCGCCGCTCCAGCGCAGGTGGCTCAGGTGGCCCTCGATCTGCAGCACCACGGCCTCGAACTCCTCCCGCGCGGCGCGGAGCTGCCGCCGCAGCAGGAAGCCCCGGGCACGGGCCTGGCACGGCCGGGCAGCGCTGGAGCCGAGCGGGGGGGACCCGCGGGACCCGCCCTGCCACACCAGTGCCACCGGCCCACCGGCACCGAACCTGCCCCTCCCTGCCCCACTGCCACCGAACCTGCCCCACCGGCACCGAACCCCCCCACCGGCACCGAACCCCCCCACCGGCACCGAACCCCCCCACCGGCACCGAACCCGCCCCACCGGCACCGAACCTGCCCCTCCCTGCCCCACCGGCACCGAACCCCCCCACCGGCACCGAACCCGCCCCACCGGCACCGAACGCGGCCGGGCCGAGGCTGGAGCCCCTCCCCGTGCAGATGTGCCCCGTGCAGATGTGCTCCCCAATCCAGCTGTGCCCCCCATGGTCACTTCCAGCTGTGCCCCCATGGTCCCATCCAGCTGTGCCCAAGAGTCCCTTCCAGATGTGCCCAAGGGTCCCTTCCAGCTGTGCCCAAGGGTCCCTTCCCCATGGTTCCCTCCAGCTGTGCCCCCCAAGGGTCTCACCCCCCCAGCTGTGCCCCCCCATGGCCCCATCCCGCCCTGCCTCCCCTCCCCTTCCCGGCGGTGTCCCCTCCCGCCCGTGTGTCCCCCCGGCCCGGTTCCGCACCTGCAGCCGGGTCACGGCGCGGAGCAGCCGCCGCCAGCCCTCGGCCTCGTCCCTGTCCCTGTCCCTGTCCCCATCCCGCGGGCCCAGCGCGGCCGCCATGGCCCCGGCCCCACCGGATGACGACATCGGGCCGCGACAGGCCCCGCCATGGCGGGGGGGGCGGGGCCGGGCCCGGTTTGGGGGCGCGGGGGTCGGGCAGGGGTCGGGGCCGGGGGCACGGGCGGGGTCAGGCCGCAGCGTCCTCGGGGTCCGAGCTCTCGGCCAGGTGCAGCTTCTGTCTGAGCGCGGGGTCAAGGGGAGCGCCACCACCGTCACTGCCACCCCTGCCACTGTCACTGTCACCCCTGCCACTGTCAGTGCCACCATCACCACTGCCACCTCCATCACTGCCATCACTGCCATCACTGCCATCACTGCCATCACTGCCATCACTGTCATCACCGCCACCACCATCACCACTGCCACCTCTGTCACTGCCATCACCATGACACCATCACCGCCACCATCGCCAGTGCCACCATCATTGCCACCCCTGCCACTGTCAGTGCCACCCCTGCCACTGTCGGTGCCACCATCACAACTGCCACCTCCATCACTGCCATCACTGCCATCACTGCCATCACTGTCATCACCGCCACCACCATCACCACTGCCACCTCCATCACTGCCATCACCATGACACCATCACACTGCCACCCAGTGCCACCATCACTGCCACCCGTGCCACTGTCACCCCCACTCCCGGCCAAGGATACATGGAGCTGCTGAGCTCTTCCAGCTGTGGGGGCAAAGGCAGAGGCTGAGGGGCTGCACGGAGGGCTCCCGGCCCTGGCAGGGGACAGGGTGACACTCAGGGAGGGGTGTCACGGGGGTGGCACTCACGTGCGCCAGCAGCTGGTCCAGGTTCCTGTCGGCCGCCGCCTTCTTCTGCTCCTCGGGGAGCTCCTCCACGCACACGTCGAGGCCGAAGTGGAGCCGCGCCAGCTTCTCCTGCATCTCCCGCACGTGCTCCAGCTGCTCGAAGGAGCACTCCTTCCCTGGGCACAGGGCAGAGATCATCGCATCCCCACCCCCCTGCTTCCCTGGGCACAGGGATGGATCCAGGGCATTCCCCTGTCCCACTGCTTCCCTGGGCACAGGGATGGATCCAGGGCATTCCCCCATCCCATTCCTGTACCCACGGGATGGATCCAGGACATTCCCCAAGCCATTCCTTGCTCGGACCCAGGACATTCCCCCAGCCCACGGGAAGGATCCACCATATCCCCCAGCCCATTCCTTCCCTGCGGGTCCAACATTTTCCCCGTCCCTATGGATCAATCCCAATCCCATTCCCCAGCCCATCCCATTCCCTGTGCCCACGGGATGGATCCATCCCAATCCCCATCCCATCCCATCCCATCCCATCCCATCCCTGGATCCCATCCCACTGATCCCATGGATCCCATCCCATCCCATCCCATCCCATCCCATCCCATCCCATCCCATCCCATCCCATCCCATCCCATCCCATGGATCCCATCCCATCCCATGGATCCCATCCCATCCCATCCCATCCCATCCCATCCCATCCCATCCCATCCCATCCCATCCCATGGATCCCATCCCCCCCCATCCCCACCCCGCTCCTCTCCCGTCCCTCACCGAACGCCTGCAGCTTTCCCGAGTGGAAGTCGCTGAGGAGGCTGAGCAGCCCCCCCTCCATCTCGCACACGTCCGACACATCCGTGAGGAAGCTGTGCTGCAGCGGAGCCCCCCGGGACCCCCCGGCGCCCGCCCGCGCCCGCTCCTTGCTCGTCCTGCGCGGGGAACACGGCGTTGGCATCGCCCCGGGCGGGGTCCCCCCGGTGCCCCCCGCCCGCACTGACCGGCGGGGCCGCGGCCGCTGGCGGGGCGAGGGCAGCGTGGGCAGCGGCAGCGCGAAGGACGTGCTCTTGCTCGGGGGCAGCGGCCGCGGGGCTCCGGTGGGCGCGGGCTGAGCCAGGCACGTCCTGGGGCTGCGCTTCTTCCTCCGCTCCTCCATGGCCGCGCCGAGGGGGCTGCGGGACCCTGCGGGGGACGGACACGGCGCTCGGAGGCTCCTTCCCTGCACGGACACGGAGGGGTTCGGGGAGCCCCGGGACACGCGGGGACAGCCGCGGGGACAGCCACGGGGACCACCGGGATATGCACGGCCACCGTGAGCCGCACCGGGGCTCGGTGGCGGCGGGAGGGAGGGAGGACCAGAGCAGGAGCTCGGCCCCCCATTGCCGCGGGGGCTCCGCTCTGCCGGCGCCCGGAGCATTCCGGGGCATCCCGGGGCATCCCGGAGCATTCCGGGGCATCCCGGGGCATCCCGGGGCATCCCCCGAGCCCGGAGCACCCCGCGCGGAGCTCGGCCGGGGCCTGAACCGCAGCCGCAGCTCCGGCAGGGCCTCGGCTCTCGGCGTTTCCCCGGCGGAGAAGGAGAATCTCGGCCCCGAACGACCCCGGCGGGAGCGGGGCAGGGACCGTGCGGGGACCGTCACCGCGGGGCTCCCGCCGAGCCCCCCGGGCCCCGCCGGCACGGGGCAGCTCCGGGGGCTGCGGAGCTCTTTGTCCCTTTGTCCGCAGCCTCTGGCCGCCGTCCGGAGCGCCACGGCTGGGACTGACCTGCGCCAGGCCCGCTCCGGCCTCCGGGAGCCGCTGGACACTCCGGTCCCTCCGGACACCGCGAGCTTGGCGGACACCCCGGTCCCTCCGGACACCCCGAGCCCTCCGGACACCCCGAGCCCTCCGGACACCCCGAGCCCTCCGGACACCGTCCGCACCGCCTGGGATTTGCATTTAAAGGGAAAGGGAACTTCCTCCGCGCTCCGCCGGACAGCGGCGCCCCGCAGGACCCCCGGACCCGGCCCCAGCCTCAGCCCCGGGACCGGGAACGGGGCAGGATCGGGAACGGGGCAGGATCGGGACCGGGGCAGGATCGGGAACGGGGCAGGATCGGGATCGGGGCAGGATCGGGATCGGGGCTGGACCGGGAACGGGGCAGGACCGGGACCGGGGCAGGACCGGGACCGGGGCAGGACCGGGAACGGGGCAGGATCGGGAACGGGGCAGGATCGGGACCGGGGCAGGATCGAGAACGGGGCAGGACCGGGAACGGGGCAGGATCCGACCCCGAGCCCGCGGAGACCCCGGGCCGTTCGTGCGGCCCCCCCAGCCCCCCCGGGAGCGGCGCTCCCCCCGAGTCCCCGCCGGTGTCACCGCAGGATCGCGGTGTTTACCCGAGTCCCCGCCGGTGTCACCGCGGGATCGCGGAGCTGTCGCCGCGGGAAGGAGCCGGGAAGGGCCGCCAGCCCTGGCGCGGGGCCGGGATTAGAGCCCCGTCCCCCCCCGCAGCTGCTCGCGGAAATCCCGGCAGGATTTTAAGCCGATCTTGGACATTTTGGAGCCAATGTGGGAGCAGCCGGGAGAGGGGGGGGTGAGACCCCCGGGGCAGGTGGCTTTGGGGGCTGCAGAGCCACACGGAGATGGCCCTGGGTGTCCCCAGTGTCCCCCGGGAGAGGGGACAGCCCATCTCCACTGCGGCAAAATCCTCCCCCCCTCATTCCCACGGGAATTGCAGGACCGGAGGGACACAGGGACTGAGGGGGGACACCACCCCCAGGACCGGAGGGACACAGGGACTGAGGGGGGACAGCACCCCCAGGACCGGAGGGACACAGGGACTGAGGGGGGACAGCACCCCCAGGACCGGAGGGACACAGGGACTGAGGGGGGACAGCACCCCCAGGACCGGAGGGACACAGGGACTGAGGGGGGACGGCACCCCCAGCCCTGCACCCCAAAATCTTCACTCCCCCGCGGGAAAGAACGACAGACAGCAGCGAGGTTGGAGTGTTTCTATTGGATACAGGATACACACAACAGCCCCCGCAGAGGTTTCTGTACCGTAACAGGGAAAAGACCAAAAAAAATGGGGTTTGGTGAATTTCTAAGGGGTTTTCCTTTTATTGAAGTCCAGATGCCGGCAGCAGGCCGGTGGTGGTCCCACCAGGCCAGAGCTACATTCATGGATCATTCCGGAGGAACCGTGAGGGGCTGGAGACAAAGCCTCGCTCGGATGTCCAACCACGGTCTGGGGACACTCAGGGCCTGTCCCTGTGGCCTTCCTCAGACTGGAGTCCCCTGGAGGGAAAGAGGCAGGTCCTTCATGGAGAGGAGGTGTGAGAGCAGCGGCGGTGCTGGAAGAGAATCCCAAACTGACCACCGGACACGTCCAGGGCAGGGAACATCTCCAGAAGGCTTCAGCTTCCCAAACTGACCACTGGGCACATCCACAGCAGGGAACAACTTCAGCTTCCCAAACTGACCACTGGACATATCCACGGTGGGGAATGTCTCCAGATGGCTTCAGCGTCCCAAACTGACCACTGGACACATCCACGGCAGGGAATGGCTTCAGCGTCCCAAACTGACCACTGGACATATCCACGGTGGGGAATGTCTCCAGATGGCTTCAGTGTCCCAAACTGACCATCAGACACATCCGCAGTGGGGAAAACCTCCGGCCAGAGGGTTTCAGCTTCCCAAACTGACCACTGGACACATCCACAGTGGGGAACATCTCCAGAAGGCTTCAGCTTCCCAAACTGACCACTGGACTGGTGGGGAATGTCTCCAGAAGGCTTCGGCTTCCCAAACTGACCACTGGACACATTCACGGTGGGGAGCATCTCCAGCCAGAGGGCTTCAGCTTCCCAAACTGAGCCCTGGACACATCCACGGTGGGGAAAACCGCCAGCCCGAGGACTTCAGCTTCCCAAACTGACCACCAGACCAGTGGGGAATGTCTCCAGAAGGCTTCAGCTTCCCAAACAGACCACCAGACACATCCACGGTGAGGAACATCTCCAGCCACAAGGCTTCAGCTTCCAGCAGGAGGAAGGCAATGCTGGGAATAAAGTCTGTCGCAAAGAGAAGCTGCAGCGAGGTTTGAAGCGAGTCAAGTCTTCCAAAAGAACAGCGGAAAACGCCGAGGAACTAAGGAGAAATCCCAAAACCCGGTGCCAGCAGTCTGTCCTTAAACTCCCTCCCGGCACGTGGGGTGAGCTCTTCACCCCACAGGGTGAGGCAGCGCTGGGGAATGCTTTTCCAGCAGAAAGGGAAAGGGAAAATGAGGCTGGGGCAGCACAGGCACCCCCGGGCTGGAGGAGCAGCCCACGGCACAGTCCTGGGTCCGGCTGGAGCAGCAGGTTTGGGGTTGATCCTCGTGGAGTCCCAGCTCCGAGGGGCTCGGGGCACCTCCCCACTCCCTGTGCACAGCGATGCCAAACACTTGGGAATGAGACCTTTGGATTAACTGTTTAATACACTTTGTGCACGTGTGCGTTCAGCAAAGAGGCAACTGTGAATCGTAAGGCGGTTGAGACATCGGCAGGGCCTGGGAAGAGCAAAAATCCCGGGGGAGGGACCGGGCAGCGCCTTCCTGCTTCTCCTCGTGCCCATTCCATACCCAGAGAGGAGGGGAACGGCCTCTGGTGCCCTCAGCTCACTCAGGAGCTGCCACTAGAGTCCCCTCCGGCCTGGCAGAGGGAGAATCCAGCGCTGGGAATGCTCTGGAATTCTCCCAGCTCTGCTTTCACTCCAGGGTGGAGTTGCACCCCTTGGGGCACAGATCCCGGGTCTGCTTTCCTGAGCTGCGCTGGATTTTGGGGAGGTGGCCCAAAAATTGAGTGAGAGGGACCGTCAGCTGAGGCTCCAAATATTCCATATTCCCACAGGCAGGGAGCCGGGCCCTTCTGGATATCCACAGATAAAGTGTACGTTGCCCTGCACATTTTTATATATCTCATATATATATATATTTATATATATATATAAAATCTTAAAAAAAACCCTCCAAAAACCTAAGCTAGGAAACGTCACATCCCCGAGAGGGCTGCGTCCTGTCCTTCCCCACCTGTCCCAGGAGAGGGGCAGCGCACGGAGCCTAAAGCAGCTCCCAGGTCCCCCTCCCTCAGCCCTCTCGGGCTCAGTCGCTGCCCCGCGTCCCCTCCTCGGTGCCGCTCTGCCCCGCGGCTCCCGTGCTCAGTTCTCCGGCGATTTCCGCAGGCTCCGGGCTGTGCGTGGCCTTTGCCGAGCTCGGGCAATCCGCAGAGCTCCCCGCGGCCTCGGGGCCATCGCGGGGTGGGTCCTTCAGGGGCTCCCCCAGGTCCGTGTGGGCGCACAGGTCCTGAACTTTCTTGTTGAGGTCGTTGCGCTCTGTCTGCAGCGCCCGGCACAGCTTCTCCAGCCGCTGGATTTTCACCTGGAGCCCCTCCAGCTCCTTGTCCCGAAGGGTTTTCTGTGGGGGGAGGCAGAAAGGAGAGATGGAACCCCGGGGGGATGGTGATGGGGCAGGGGAGAGGTTTAAAGGGAGAGAGGGCAGGGTTGGATGGGATTTTGGGAGGGAATTCCTCTGGTCCTGGCAGAGTTTCCAGAGAAGCTGTGGCTGCTCCTGGACCCCTGGCGGTGTTGGACAGGGAAGTGGAAGGTGTCCCTGGCCATGGAGATGTGGAACTCGATGAGCTTTAAGGTCCTTTCCAACCCAAACCATTCCAGGATTGATTCCAGGGAAGCTCAAGGGGAAAATCCTTGTGACCGAGTGAACCTGGAGCATCCCTCCCTTTGTCCCCAGAGCTGGAGCTGTCCTGTCCCTGTCCCTGTCCCCGTCCCTGTCCCTGTCCCTGTCCCTGTCCCGTCCCTGTCCCCGTCCCTGTCCCTGTCCTTGTCCCTGTCCTGTCCCTGTCGCTGTCCCCAGGCTTCCCTCACCTCCTCTGCCATCTCCAGGAGGGCCTTGTTGCTGCTCTCCCAGCGCGAGCGGTACATGGTGGTCTCCTTCTCCAGCTTCTTGATTTTCTTGGTCATCTGCGGAAGCACAGAAAGGCACAAATCGAGTCACAAAACGCCCTGAGTTGGAATAATCCCCACGGGGATCACCAAAATCCAACTCCTGGCCCCGCTCAGGACACCCCAAGATAAATAAATCCAGGCAGGGCATTGCAGTGATGTCCCAAATGAACTTTCTCCACCCAAAAAACCCCAAAATAACAATTTGGATGTTGTGGGTGACGATGGCTCAACAGCAAAACGAAAAACCCAAAATCGACAGGAATTACGGAGCTGGGAAAAGCTTCACTCACCTTCTCCATCTCCTGCTTGAAGGTCGTGAACACTTCGCTGCTTTTGGAAAGAGTGTTCTGGAACTCCTCAAACTTCTCTGTGTACAGAGCCAGCTGTGGGAGAGACAGGGCACCCAGTGATCCCCGCAGAGGGCAGGGACAGGGACAGAAAACAGCAGGGGCAGCCCTGCCAGGGGAAATTCTGTCCCAGGAAACGTCCTCGGAGCAGAGTGTTCCACAAACATCTCCTGGCTGTGGCAGGATGATCCCATGACTGCTCCCAGTGCTGGGAAACAATCCTGGGAAGGTCTCAGCTCACCAAAAGCAAAGCCAGGAGGGATCCTGCCCCTGTGTTTTTGGGATTAGGGAATTTCGGGAGGGGAGGGAGGAAAAGGCCCCGACCACGCCAGGGTAGGAACTCACCTGCTGCTTCAGGTGAGTCTCCTGCTGCTTCATCAGCTCACACATCCTCTGCGACTCTACGGCTTCCTTCAGCAGCTGGGAGAGAGCAAAAGTTATCAGGGAATGGTTTTGGCACGGGGAGCACAGCAGGGCTGCCAAAACCTGGGATAGCCTGGGGTAAATCACTCAGCAGCACCGAGACAAAAAGCAAAGTGCCCCGAGCTCCGAGACTTACAAAATCCTTCTCTCGCTGGTGCCTCTCCTCCGCCTCCTTCAGCATCTCCTGCGCCTGCTGCAGCTTGGCATCCACCAGCTGCTGCTGCAGCTCCTTGTGCTTGAACACCTTGTCGATGTGCTGCGGGGACAGCGCCGTCAGGGGACACCCGAGCCGCCTCCTCGTCCCCTGGGCGGCTCAGGGGACACCCCAGAGCCTCCTCCTCCTCCTCTGTGCAACTCAGGGGACACCGGAGCCTCCTCCTCCCCTGGGCAGTTCAGGGGACCCCAGAGCCTCCTCTTCCTCCTCCTCCTCCTCCCCTGGGTGGCTCAGGGGACACCAGAGCCTCCTCCTCCTCCTCTGTGCAACTCAGGGGACCCCAGAGCCTCCTCCTCCCCTGGGTGGTTCAGGGGACCCCAGAGCCTCCTCCTCCTCCTCCTCCTCTGGATGGCTCAGGGGACACCCCAGAGCCTCCTTGTCCTCCCCCATGTGGCTCAGGGGACACCAGAGCCGCTTCCTCCTCCTCTGTGCAACTCAGGGGACACCCGAGCCGCCTCCTTGTCCCCTGGGCGGCTCAGGGGACACCCCAGAGCCTCCTCTTCCTCCTCTGTGCAACTCAGGGGACACCAGAGCCTCCTCCTCCCCTGGGTGGTTCAGGGGACCCCAGAGCCTCCTCTTCCTCCTCCTCCTCCTCCCCTGGGTGGCTCAGGGGACACCCCAGAGCCTCCTTGTCCTCCCCCATGTGGCTCAGGGGACACCGGAGCCGCTTCCTCCTCCTCTGTGCAACTCAGGGAACCCCAGAGCCTCCTCCTCCTCCTCCCCTGGGTGGTTCAGGGGACCCCAGAGCCTCCTCTTCCTCCTCCTCCTCCTCCTCCTCCTCCTCCTCCTCCTCCTCTGCGTGGCTCAGGGGACCCCAGAGACTCCTCCTCCTCCTCTGTGCAACTCAGGGGACACCGGAGCCTCCTCCTCCTCCTCCCCTGGGTGGCTCAGGGGACCCCAGAGCCTCCTCTTCCTCCTCCTCCTCCTCTTTCTTCTCCTCTCCTGGGTGGCTCAGGGGACACCAGAGCCTCCTCCTCCTCCCCTGTGGAGCAGGAGCAGCTCCGCCCTGCCCTGCCCCAGCTCTGCGGAGAGAGCTGAAATCACTTCTAGCAGAGAATGCTACACTTGCTGAAATCACAGGAGCTGAAATCACTTGTAGCAGAGAAATTGCTACACTAGAGCTGAAATCACAAGAGCTGAAATCACTATACTTGCTGAAATCACTTGTAGCAGAGAAATTGCTACACTGGAGCTGAATCACAGGAGCTGAAACCACTTCCAGCAGAGAATGCTACACTTGCTGAAATCATCACAGCTCAGGGGCAGCTGAGGCCTCTGGAGAAGCTGTCCCTTCCTCCAGGTCCTGCAGCACCCCAGGACACCCCCAAAAGCCACCCACCTCCTCCCGCAGCTCGTACTGCTCGATGAGCTTCTTGAGCCTCTCGGCCAGCTCCATGTTCTCCTGGCGCAGTTTGGAGTTGCGCTCGTTGTGCTGCTCCATCTGCAGCTGGATGTCGTTCAGTGTCACCTGGAAGTGCGAGGTCACCTCCTTCCTCTTCTCCTCCTCCTCCCTGGCGCGCTGGACGCCCTCCTCCTGTGGGAGGGGAAGGGAAAACCAACCTTGTTATGCTTTTTTCTCTGAATTTGGGATTCTTCGTTTGGAATTTGGAAATTCTTCATTTGGAATTTGGAAATTTTTCATTTGGAATTTGGAAATTCTTCGTTTCGTTTCATGAAAGGAAATGAAATATTGAGATTTTTTTCCCACCCAGCCTCCCGCTGTTCCTTGGATCTGTCAGGAAGGGATTCAGGGCCTGGAGAGGGAATTTTGTCCACCAGATAAACTCCAAAATAACAGCTTGGATGTTGTGGGTAATGATGGATTGACAGCAAAATGAAAACCCAGCCCTGATGGCAGAGTGGGACAACCCCTGGGAAAGGTGAGTTTGCTCTCACTGAGAGCCCCTGGAGGGAGATCCAAGTGGTTGGAAGGAGCAGAATTTGGAAAAAGTCACCTTGAGGGTGCGGTTGTGCCTCTGCAGCTCCCGGCACAGGCTCTCCAGCTTGCTCCGTGCCAGGATGGCCTTGCTGTGCTCGCTCTGCAGGTGATCCTTCTCCTGCACCAGCTGGCTCTGCTTCTTCTGCAGGATCTTCATCTGCTTCTGGGAGTTCCGGTGCTCCTCCAGCTGTGAGAGGGGAGACAGGGGGTGGGTGCAGCCAGGGCAGTGCCCCAGGACAGTTGGTGACACTTCTGGAGTGACTTTGTCCTTCCCCAATTCGCATCCTGCTGGAATCTGAAGGAGCTGCACATTCCCCCAGGGAAAAGCCACTTTGGACATGCAGGGCAGCCCCAAACCTTCTCCAGTTGCAGGTCCGTGGCTGAAATTGAACCAGGACTGGCTCTGGTTAGACCTGGCATCAGGCTCTGGGTGTGAAACAGATCCGAGCTCCTCTCGCGCCCGAATTTGCCCAAATTTCTCCTTCACAAACACCGCCAGGCTGGGCCCAGCAGCGCCCACTGTTTCCTATCCCAGCCCTGCGTGGATCCCAGAGCACCACAGAGCTCCAGAGTGTCCCTGGAATGTCCTCTCCAAGCTGGGAATGTCCCTCTCTGAGCCTGGAATGTCCCTCTCCAAGTCTGGAAGGTCCCTCTCCAGGCCTGCAATGTCCCTGTCCAATCCTGGAATGTCCCTCTCCGAGCCTGGAATGTCCCTCTCCGAGCCTGGAATGTCCCTCTCCAATCCTGGAATGTCCCTCTCCAAGCCTGCAATGTCCCTCTCCAGGCCTGCAATGTCCCTCTCCAGGCCTGCAATGTCCCTCTCCAGGCCTGCAATGTCCCTCTCCGAGCCTGGAATGTCCCTGTCCAATCCTGGAATGTCCCTGTCCAGGCCTGGAATGTACCTGTCCAATCCTGCAATGTCCCTCCCCAGGCCTGCAATGTCCCTCTCCAGGCCTGCAATGTCCCTCTCCAGGCCTGCAATGTCCCTCTCCACTCCCACAGTGTCCCTCCCCAGGCCCTCCCCCAGCCCAGCGCTCACCAGCTCGGCGTATTTCTTGCAGAGCGCCGCCAGTTTCTCCTCTGAGGTGCTCAGGGTGTTCAGGGTCTGCATCAGCAAAGTGATTTCCTTGCCTGGAACGAGGCGTGGAATGGGAATAAGTAAATAAAGAGGAGGAAATGGATTCACCACGTGGAGTTCTGGCTGGGGAAGGTGGAGAGAGGAGGGCCTGAGCAGTCCAATCCAGGGCTCTGCCCCGTGGATTTCACCACAATCTTTATCTGAGAACAACTGCGGCAGCTGGGGAGAGACCTGGATTTTGGAGGGGAAAACCACCCCCGGGCTGGCTGGAGCCAGCAGAAGAGAAACCCAGGGAATTCTGAGGCTGCGCTGGCTGCACTCCTCACATCCCAAAAGATATTCCCAGGCACATCCAAGGCTCCCGAGGGTGATTAGTATAAAATCAGCTCCTGCACTGATATCCTCGGGCTGGAGCAGGGAATCCCTCACCTAAACCCTTGGCTTTCTTCTTCTCCTGAGCCTTCTTCTGATCCCGCTCGCCGCCCTCCTCTCCGGGCCGGAATTCCTCGCTCCCCTTGGTGTTCTCCTTCTCCCCGTTCATCTCGGGGCCGCCCGGCTCCTGCTCCCCGTTCCTGGGGGATTCACTCCGTCCCTTTTCGGGCTCCTCGGGCTCGGGGGGCTCTCCCTGCCCTCCGTCCTCGCCCGGGTTCTCCTGGCTGGCATCCACACAGTAGGTGTTGAGGATGTCCTCCAGCTGCCGGCTCAGCTCCTCCGAGACGTCGCGGGAGGATTTGGGATCCTCCTGCGTCAGGGGAGCTAGGGAAAAAAAACACACAAAGCATGAGGCTGGCCCCTCTCACCCTGCTGGAAACACCAGGGGAACGGGAGGGTTTTCCTGGCTGGATTTCCAGCAGGATAAGCTGCTTTGTTCCGGCTGCGTCTCCAGCCAGCTGCCCTGACAATGGCAGGGCATTCCCAACAGCCTCTCCTTTGATCTGCAGAGCATGACCGAGCCCCTGACATCTGTCAAGAGGGAAAATTCCCCCCTGTCCCTGCTTTTTTTTAAGGAAAGCAGGTTGTGCGTGAGGTTTTTCCCCCCAGGAATTGGGATTTTTAGCATGACAAAGGGTTTGAAACTGGGGTGAGGCCGGCTCCTTGCTGGAAGAGCAGCTGGATCTCGGGGATCAAACACCCCTGGGCAGCAGGGATGGGGCAGGCAGCACATCCGGGACGTGGTAACTCCTCCAGGAGCACACACACGCAGAAATAGAGGAAAAAAACCAGGATTTTCTGCCCCCACAAAGAGCTGGGGACAGCGGTTTTCCTGCAGGAAAAGCGGTGCCGTGGCTCTTCCCACACTTGCACATTCCAGGGAATGCCAGCACTGCCAGGGGGCAGGGACAGGACCCCCCATTCCCTGGGGATCCCCCACCTTCTGGGGGTGCTGCAGCCTCGGGTGAGTCTCCCTCCTCCAGCCCCATGCCGCTGCTCGTTCTGGAAGGACGTGGAGCTGCTTTGGTCTCCACACCCTGGTTCTTCATCACAGCCTCTCCGCCCTCTCAGACTCTGCAGAGACAGAAAGGGAGACTTTAAGGACATCTGGAGGATTTTAGGAGACATCGAGCCGGGCTGGGAAGGAACCTGTTCTCAGCAGAAGCGCTGTGCTGAGGAAAGCATCACTTGGATCCAAATTTGTGCCCTCCCCGTGGAGTTTTCTGTGCCAGGATAAGTTCCATTCCAGCTGTGGAGAGCTGGAATTCCTTCAGCAAGGCAGCATCTCCCAAGGCACAGATAACACATCCTCCTGCTGGGCACAACCCCTCAGCCCCAATTTTTGGATTTCAAACCTGACCCAGAGACCGAGGTCAATTCCTACTGAACTCCCCGGCTAAGGAGAGCCTGAAATCCCAGCTCCTCATCCTCATCCTCATCCTCATCCCCTCTCCCTCCAGGGGCTTTGGATGCTCTCAGCCTCCCACCTGCTGATTATGACGCTAATTAGGAGCTGAGGATGATGAGGGAAGGAAGGAGAGTCGGTTCCCGTGCCCCTCGCAGTGCTCACACCGGGACCGGGACCGGTACCGGTACCGGGACCGGGATCGGGACCAGGACCAGGACCAAGACCGGGACCGGGACCGGCCCCGCCAGGGCTCCTGCACGGAAATCCCGAGGGATGAGTGGTGGCAGAGCCTGGCCCGTGTCACCACCCACGTGCGGGACCTGCAGGGAGGGCAGCACCTTCACCGCACCTGCCCCGCGCCTCGGGCGCTGCTTTTCCGCTGCTGCTGCTGCAACCGCGCGGCTCGGGGCGAGAACCGGGGCTGGGGGCGAGAACCGGGGCTGGGGGCGAGAACCGGGGCTGGGGGCGAGAACCGGGGCTGGGGGCGAGAACCGGGGCTGGGGGCGAGAACCGGGGTTTGGGGGCGAGAACCGGGGTTTGGGGTGAAAACCGGGGTTTGGGGTGCGGACCGGCCCCGCAGCCCCCCGGGCCCCCCCGGCCCACCTCTCCCTCGGCACGGGAACCCCCGGCCCCGCCGGCCCGGCTCACCCGGTGCAGCACGGCCCGAGCCGCCCGCGGTGCCCCGTTACACCGGGAACCGGGAGCCCCGGCCCCCCCACCCCCGTTATGGCCCCGGGCGCGGCCCAGCCCCGTTATCGCCCCCCCCGTTAAAGCAGCCCCGCGCTGCCCCCCTCCCCGCACCGCGGTGACGTCACGCGCGCACCCCGTGACGTCAGCGCCGGCGGTCTGACGCAGGTGTCGCCTCGTTCCTCAGCCAACGGGCGCGCGGGGCCCGGCGGCGGCCCGGCGCATCGGCGGGGCGGTGCGTGGCGCTGCCCGCCCGGTGCCGCTGTGGCGGCGGTTGCGGCGGTTCCGGCGGTACCGGCGCTGAGGGAGCGGCTCGGCCCGGGGCCTCCAACGGCCGCGCGTGCGCCCGCCCGCGCCGCCGCCCAATCAGCGCCCGCCGCGCGGGGGCTGCCGGGAAGCACCGGGGAGACGCGGCAACCGCGGCGGGACGAGCCGGGCGGACTACAGCTCCCGGCATGCTCCGCGGGGGAGCGGTCATGGAAACTACAGCTCCCAGCATGCTCCGCGCGGGGTCATAACACCGACAGCTCAGCTCCCGGCCCGCTCTGGGGGCAAGAGAGAAGATGTGGAGGAGGAGGAGGAGGAAGAAGGGAAAGGGGAAGGAAACTGTGTCCTACAACTACCGCCATGGCCCGGGGCGAGGGAAGGAGGAGGAGAAAGAAAAGAAGGGAAACTGCGGCCTACAAGTCCCGGCATGCCCTGCGCATGGCCGCCCTGGGGGCTACACCTCCCGCCCTGCTCTTCTGGAGACGGGGGAAAAGAGAGGAGGAGGAGGAGAAGGAAAAGGAGGAGGAGGAGGAAGAGGAGAAGGAGGAGATGGAGGAGGAGGAAGAGGGGAAGCTGGAAAGGAACGGAGGAGAACTGTGGCCTACAGCTCCCAGCAAGCCCTGCGCCTGGCCGCCCTGGGGACTACAACTCCCAGCATGCCCCGCGCGCCAGCCTGCCGTTACCGGACACCGGAGCCCCCTCCCGCCCCCCAAGGTCACGGAGCCCCCCGGACCCCCCAGCACAGCAGAGCCACTCACCTGCACAGGTGTTTATTCTTTCCACAACGAGGGCTCAGCTCCCTCCCCGCACCCCAGAGCGAGGGTTTTTCTCCTCCGTTTTTAATGAAATTATGGCAAAGTCACTCAAACCCCAGGGCTCAGCTCAGCTCTCCCCCCGCACCCCAGAGTGAGGGTTTTGCTCCTGTTTTTAATGAAATCGTGGCAAAGTCACCCAAACCCAGGGCTCAGCTCCCTCCCCACATCCCAGAATGAAGTTTTTGCTCCTCCGTTTTTAATGAAATTATGGCAAAGTCACTCAAACCCCAGCGCTCAGCTCCCTCCCGCACCTCAGAACGAGGTTTTTGCTTCTGTTTTTAATGAAATTATGGCAAAGTCACCCAAACCCCAGGGCTCAGCTCTCCCCCCGCACCCCAGAGTGAAGTTTTTGCTCTTCCATTTTTAATGAAATTGTGACAAAGTCACTCAAACCCCAGCGCTCAGCTCCCTGCCCGCAGAACAAGGTTTTTTCTCCTCCGTTTTTAATGAAATTATGGCAAAGTCACCCAAACCCCAGGGCTCATCTCTCCCCCAGAACGAGGTTTTTTCTCCTCCATTTTTAATGAAATTATGGCAAAGTCACCCAAACCCCGGCGGTTTCCAGGTGTGCCTGCCTCACAGTGCTCATTTACAGGAATTACAGAAATTTCAGATATAGTTTTTCCTCTGTGGCCCAATTAGACAAATATCTACCTATCTATAATATAAAAAAATACAGAGATTTGCCGTTTTTGGAAGTAAAATGTGCATTTATCTGACTGTGAGCAGGAGGTAAACCTGAAAACCTGGTGCTGCTGGAGCTCCCACCACCCTCAGGTGCAGCCCAATCTTCCTCCACTCCATCAAACCACCCCGAGGCAGGAAAAACCCACAATTCAGACCACGTTTCTCATGGAAAATAAAGTATTTCAAGTAAAGATGAAGGTGGGTTTCAGCATTTCAGAGCTCTGGTATCAGTCAGTACAATGCAAACCAAACCTGTGCAACAGCAGCTGTGCTTCCTGCTCCAAAAAAAAATTCACCCCAGGTCCCATCTTTGGGCTCTTGTTGCTTTTTTTTTTTTTTTTTTTGTTTTTAATCCTTGGAAATACCACTAGCAGTTCTTCAAAAAACAAACAAAATTCTAGACAAAGGGAAGCAGCAGGAAAAAAAAAAATCAAACTTCCCAGCAGTGAGAGAACTTCTTTTTTCTGTCCATTTTCAGTAATTTTTCAGGGAACTGGCCCTGGGTTTCACCAGGACTGTCCACTGAAGGAGGAAGGCCAGGGCTAAACTTTGCTCTTGGTAAATGAAGAGTCCTCGATAAAGAGTTAATATGTGCAAAAAAAAAAAAAAAAAAAAAGAAGAAAAAAAAGATTTAAATAGCTCAAAACCCACGTTTTGCAGAATTACTGTGGCCAGAACAGCTCTCCCTCCTCTCTCCAAGACCCGAGGTAAGAACTGCATTGGGGAGACACCACCACAAAGAAGAAGCCACCACGAGGTGCCACCTGTCACCTCCGTGTCCTTCCTGCCTCCCAAGACACTGAGCAGCAGCCCAAAGAAAAAAAGGAGCAGAAATTCCCCTTCTTCCCGGCAGGACCCAGCGCTGTTTGTATTTTGTTTGCAGAGTTTTCCTAAACAGGTGGAGTGGGTGTGTCCAGCTCTCCCAGCCAGGACCAGCAGCTGCTCTCCCAAACTTTCCAGAAAGTTTGTGGTGTTTTGGGGTTTTTTTTTTTGAGGGATTTCTCCCCAGAATTATAGCTGGAATCCTTCCATGGGGGCCTCGGGTTGCTGGAAGATGTATTGCTGCTGGTTCTCGTCCACCTGCGGAGCCACGGCCGCGTCGTCCTCCACCCCAAAGTAGTGCTCGATCAAATCGAAGGCTTTCTGGTAGATCTCCTGGTTCTCGTGGCTCTGGAGGAATTCTATTTTATCCAAACCTTTCAGGGAGGAAAAGAAAGGAGGTGATGAAACAGAGAAATTCACTCTCCATCCTCAGCCCTGTGCACTGAAAGAATTCTGTGAGCACCGAAATCCAAATATTCCTGAGCTGGCTGTGGATCTCAGCCCTGCCAGGCAGGTTTGGCTCATCCAGATGTGCCCCCAGCACTCCAGAGGAATTAAAACAGCTGGCTGGGAGGACTTTTTTAGCTGCAGGGGTATGGAGGAATTCTATCTTATCCAAACCTTCGGGGGAAAAGATGGGAGGTGATGAAACAGAGAAATGCATTCTCCATCCTCAGCCTGTACACTGAAAGAATTCTGTGAGCACCGAAATCCAAATATTCCTGAGCTGCCTGTGGATCTCAGCCCTGCCAGGCTCACCCAGATGTGCCCCCAGCATTCCAGAGGAACTAAAACAGCTGGCTGGGAGGAATTTGGTAGCTGCAGGGGTATGGAGGAATTCTATCTTATCCAAACCTGCGGGGGGGGAAAAGAGTGGAGGTGATGAAACAGAGAAATCCTCTCTCCATCCTCACCCCTGCGCACTCAAAGAATTCTGAGCAGAACTGACACTGAAATCCAAATATTCCTGAGCTGGCTGTGGATCTCAGCCCTGCCAGGCTCATCCAGATGTGCCCCCAGCATTCCAGAGGAATTAAAACAGCTGGCTGGGAGGAATTTTTTAGCTGCAGGGGGTGGGAAGAGGCAAGGCCTGGCCCAGCAGCCTCCAGCTTTCGCTGCCCTAATTAAATCCACGGAAATCCGTGCACAGCACACCCTCAGGAATTCCAGGAATTATTCTCACAGGGAGAACCAGGACACGCAGAGTGATGAGAGAGCAAAGCAGAGGCTGGCAGCGCCCAGGGAGTTTCAGACCAAAATAGGAACTTGCTCCTCCTCAAAGCATCGAGAGCAGGACAAAAAAAAATCCTTCACCACCGAATTAAGTTGCTCCAGGGAAAAGCAAAGCCTCCCTGGATTTCCAGTGAGCAACTGGGCACAGTCAGAGCAATTTTAGGCCCAGAAGTGTCACTTTTTACTTCTGGTAGGAGAAGGAGAAGCTCACTTTTGGTTATTAATCCCACCTGGTGCAAGCTGTGTTTCAGCTTGGCCTCCCTGAATCAGAGCTTTTACTTCTCATCACTCAATAAATGAGTTTGAAAAGATTTTGGAACAAATATTGCCTATTTAGGAATATGACAAACTCCTCAACAGAGCAGAAAAGCAGCCCAGAGACCCCGAAGCTCACCTACCACAGGCACTTCTCATCACTCCATAAATGAGTTTGAAAAGATTTTGGAATAAACACTGCCCATTTGGGGCAAATGCCCTGAGCAGAGCAGAAAAGCAGCCAAGAGACCCCGAGGCCCACCCACCACAGGCACTTCTCATGGCTCAATAAATGAGTTTGAAAAGGTTTTGGAACAAATATTGCCCATTTGGGAACATAACAAACCCCTCAGCAGAGAGGAAAAGCAGCCCAGAGACCCCAAAGCCCACCTACCATAGGCATTTCTCATCACTCAATGAGTTTGAAAAGATTTTGGAACAAATACTTCCCATTTGGGAATAAAACAAACCCCTGAGCAGAGCGGAAAAGCAGCCCAGAGACCCCAAGCCCACCTACCACAGGCATTTCTCATCGCTCAATAAATGAGTTTGAAAAGATTTTGGAACAAACACTGCCCATTTGGCAGAAAAGCAGCCAAGAGACCCCAAAGCCCACCCAGCATAGGCACGAGACCCCAAAGCCCACCTAGCATAGGCACTTTGCATCACTCAATAAATGAATTTGAAAAGATTTTGGAACAAACACTGCCCATTTGGCAGAAAAGCAGCCCAGAGACCCCAAAGCCCACCTACCACAGGCATTTCTCATCACTCAATGAGTCTGAAAAGATTTTGGAACAAATATGGGCAATTTGGGAATATAACAAACCCCTGAGCAGAGTGGAAAAGCAGCCCAGAGACCCCAAGCCCACCCACCACAGGCACTTCTCATCGCTCAATAAATGAGTTTGAAAAGATTTTGGAACAAATATTGCCAATTTAGGAATATGATAAACTCCTCAACAGAGCAGAAAAGCAGCCCAGAGACCCCAAGCCCACCCACCATAGGCCTCCTCGATGAGGCTGCAGTAGGGGTTGATGCCAGTCCCGCTCTGGTTGGCCTCCTGCTCCCCCAGCCTCAGGATGTTCTCCAGCCCGTTCAGGGCCACCAGGACGATTTTGGAGTCCATGACAGTCAGCAGGTCACACAGGGGTTTGATACAGCCCAGATTGACCAGGTACCTGCGGAGAGAGAGCAGCACCCACATCCACTGTGTGTTCGTTTCCCTTGGAAGGCAAAGGGAATGAGCCCAACTGAAATGAATAAATTTATTTAAATAGATATAATATGAGAAATAATTTCTATTTTAAATATAAATTATATCATTTATAATAAGATAATATTATAATTAATATAATTATAATAATACAATTAATTAGAATAATTGATATAATTACTATAGTAATAGAGTATATTAATTATATTTTATAATTATACCATTATATAATAGATATTATAATATATTTTAATAATGATATCATTATATAATATATCGTATGATATATTATTTAATAATTATATTATATAGTGTAACATATAATAGATATTATATTAATTATATATTGATATATAATTTATATAATCAATACAATTAATATAATATTATAATTAATAATTTTATATAATTACTTCTATAAAACACATTAAAATATAT
Organism: Acanthiza pusilla; assembly: GCA_036630365.1. NCBI lineage: Eukaryota > Metazoa > Chordata > Aves > Passeriformes > Acanthizidae > Acanthiza > Acanthiza pusilla. The sequence continues at coordinate 2,131,029 of JAXCHO010000176.1, read as the reverse complement.
TAATATATATATATAGCTAATTCTGATCCGTTTATTACCATTTTTACACACACCCCTTTTTTTTTTTTTTTTTTCTTTTTTTTCTTTTCCCCCCAGAAGACTTTTTAAGAAAAGGAGCCACTTTTGAAATCCAGACGCTGCTCAGAAAGTCCCCACTGGAATTTAATCTGTTCATTAAATTTGGACATCGAGTCAAGAAGGGATGAAGGAAATTTGGGACTAGATTATCCTCATCCAGAAGGAAATCACAAATTACAACCCAGCTCTGCCCATCTCTACTCTCAGGAATTTCTCCAAATTCCTGCCTCATCTCACCGTGGTGGTTTTGCTCAGCCCAGTTTTTGCTAGTGAGCAGGGCTGGGTACAAAGACGGCTCCTGTGGAAATTTTTTCTGGAAATTCTTTTCAGGAATCACAATTCCCATCGAGGCAGAGCTCCCAGGAACCCAAGCAGGAAAGCCCTCGGGGAATACCTGATCTGCTCGGGAGTGCCTCCTGACGTGGCGTTGGTGATGGCCCAGGCTGCCTCTTTCCTCGTGCGGAACTCTGCCTTCTGCAGGATTTCGATCAGCACCGGGAAGATGTTGGCATCTATCACTGCCTGGCAAGAGAGGGCAGGGAGAGGGCTTGGGATTGCTCCCAAAAGGTTTCTCACAGAGCTCTGCCTCCATTTCCCAATGCAAAGGACCTCCCTGTAGTTGTTTTAGAAATCTTTCTCATGGAGAATAGAGATAAATTGCATTCTTGTGCTTTCTAATCTCTTTGTTTTGGTGCTGGACACTTTATTTGAAAATCTTTCTTTTATTTTAAAATCTTTCTTTTATTTTAAAATCTTTCTTTTATTTTAAAATCTTTCTCTTCTTTCTCAATGGAGAATAGAGATAAGTTGCATTCTTGTGCTTTCTAATCTCTTTGTTTTGGTGCTGGACACTTTATTTGAAAATCTTTCATTTTAAAATCTTTTATTTTAAAATCTTTCTTTTATTTTAAAATCTTTCTCTTCTTTCTCATGGAGAATAGAGATAAGTAGCATTCTTGTGCTTTCTAATCTCTTTGTTTTGGTGCTGGACACTTTATTTGAAAATATTTTATTTTAAAATCTTTCTCTTCTTTCTCATGGAGAATAGAGATAAGTTGCATTCTCGTGCTTTCTAATCTCATTGTTTTGGTACTGAATACTCTAGAATTGTAACCAATCATTATAGGGGGTGGAAAAACTAATAATTATTAGATTATCAATGAATATATAAAGAAGTTTTTGTAAATAAAGTTCCTCTTTTCGTCATCTTGCTGCTGCCTGCCTGACTTCCCTGCGAGCTTCCGCGATTCTCCACGAATATCAGAAAATCAGAGCAACACTTCCCAAATTTCAGCAATTCCTATGTTTTTCTCCCCAGCCAAGTGCTATTAACAGGAGATACTCCATGAGCAGCAGAGGAGACAATCGCTGGTATTGCATCAATAATTTGGGAATGCTGGAAGTGTTCTGCTCTGCTCTGCTCTGCCTCCCTATGTAGGTCAGGAAGAGGATAATTAAACCTTAACGAGCTCCAGCTCTTCAAAGGGATGGAGGATGGAGGAGCAGAGAGTCAAAGTGAGCATGAGAAACAGGGGCTGGATCTCCTCTATCCCAGAGATCCAACCTGTGGGGTTCAGGCTGCTCTGTGCTGGTGCCATTCCCAAGCTCTTTCAGAGGGTTGGGAACATCAAATTTGCAAATTAACGGACACTAAAACATGAAAAAATGCAGCCTGCGAGGGTCAGGTATGGAAAAATCTGTAAATCCTCAACGTGGTGTCCCTGTACCTGTATCTGTGCTCTGTGCTGGTGCCATTCCCAAACTCTGTTTCAGAGGGTTGGGAGCAGCAAATTTGCAAATTAACACAAACTAAAACACGAAGAAACACAGCCTGTGAGGGTCAGGTATGGAGAAATCTGTAAATCCTTAATGTGGGATTGCTGTACCTGTATCTGTGCTCTGTGCTGGTGCCATTCCCAAACTCTTTCAGAGGGTTGGGAGCAGCAAATTTCCAAATTAACTCAGATTAAAACACAAATAAACACAGCCTGCGAGGGTCAGGCAAGGAAAAATCTGTGAATCCTTAACGTGGTGTCCCTGTACCTGTATCTGTGCTCTGTTCCCTGCTGTGATGTTGGAGATGGTCCAGCACGCCTCTTTCCTGATGGATTCCTTGGGGCTGCTCAATAAATGTAGCAGGCAAGGCAGGGCTGAGCAGTTCAGAATCACCTGGGGAGGAAGGAGGCACAGGTGAGGTCACCAGGGTCACCAGGCAGGAAATTTCCCCGCGGGAAATCGCTCTCCTCTCACCTGGGTCTGGATGTCGTCGCCTGTCACGATATTGCCGACGGCTCGCAGAGCTGGAGAGGCCACTTTGTAATCGTTGTGCCTGCAGGGAGATGGGCAAGGACAAACCCAAACCCATCAGATCACTGGGATATGCAGAGTATTCCCTCCCCATTATCCCATCTGCGTTATTTCCCTGGGATTCCATCCCCTGCCATATGGAAAGCTGACCACTGAAAACAAAACTGCAACACAGTTTGATCCTTTACATCCCAACCCCATCCCCTTTTCCACAGAGACACTGCAGAAACAAAGCCAAGCTGACTTTTCCAAAATTCTTTCATTTGTCTCATAACCAGGCTTCCATACATCCCAACTCCATTCCCTTTTCCACAGAGATGCTGCAGAAACAAAGTCAAGCTGACTTTTCCAAAATTCTTTGATTTGCCTCATAACCAGGCTTCCATACATCCCAATTCCATCCCCTTTTCCTTACAAGAACTGGAGAAACAAAGCCAAGCTGTTTTTTTCAAGAAACAAACTCAACTCCATCCCCTTTTCCATAGAGACACTGCAGAAACAAAGCCAAGCTGACATTTCCAAAATTCTTTGATTTGCCTCATAACCAGGCTTCCATCAGCACATCTGAAGTGTGAGAGAACACAATACTCTGCAATCATGAAGGAAATTTGGGAAGGGAGTGAGAAGCTCTTCCCAGTTGTGTGTGCAGTTGAGCCACAGGCGTGTGGCCCTAAATATCAGAAATTTACAGGGATTTATTTTCTTTCATCACAGACAACTCTTCCCAGTTGTCTGTGCAATTGAGCCACAGGATTGTGGGCCTAAATATCAGAAATTTACAGGGATTTATTTTCTTTCATCACAGACAGATCTTCCCAGTTTTGAGTGGACTCCTGAGCCACAGGATTGTGGGCCTAAATATCAGAAATTTACAGGGATTTATTTTCTTTCATCACAGACAGCTCTTACCAGTTGTGTGTGCAATTGAGCCACAGGAGTGAGGGCCTAAATGTCAGAAATTGATAGGGATAAGGTTTCTTTCATCATGGAATTTGGAATTTTTGGGAATGGATTTGAGACCTGATGTCTTTCACATGGATTTCAGTGTGGCCCTAAATATCAGAAATTTATAGGGATTTATTTTCTTTCATCACAGACAGCTCTTACCAGTTGTGTGTGCAATTGAGCCACAGGAGTGAGGGCCTAAATGTCAGAAATTGATAGGGATAAGGTTTCTTTCATCATGGAATTTGGAATTTTTGGGAACAGATGTTGAGACCTGCTGTCTTTCACACAGATTCGAGTGTGGCCCTGAATGTCAGAAATTGATAGGGATGAAGTTTCTTTCATCATGGAATTTGTAAATTTTGGGAACAGATTTGACATTTGAGTTCAGATTTGATTTCACACGGATCAGTGTCCTGATGGATACTCACATTAGGAGCTCCACCAGCCTTCGACACACCCCCGAGTCCACCACGGCCTGGATCTTCTCGTTGGGACCGTCGGAGAGGTAGGACAGAGCCCAGCACGCGTCTGCCAGCAGGTCAGAGTCACTGTTGAACAACAATCGGGACAACACTGGCAGGCAGGGGGACACCTGCAACAACAGCCACCAGGTTAGCCAGGGTTAGTGACCAGGCCAGGAGTGCCACAGCTCCTGTGCTGTGCCCACAGCCAGCCCTGCACGGGCACAGATCCTCCCCACAGCTCCTGTGCTGTGCCCACAGCCAGCCCTGCACGGGCACAGATCCTCCCCACAGCTCCTGTGCTGTGCCCACAGTGAGCCCTGCACGGGCACAGATCCTCCCCACAGCTCCTCTGCTGTGCTCACAGTGAGCCCTGCACGGGCACAGATCCTCCCCACAGCTCCTCTGCTGTGCTCACAGTGAGCCCTGCACGGGCACAGATCCTCCCCACAGCTCCTCTGCTGTGCTCACAGTGAGCCCTGCACGGGCACAGATCCTCCCCACAGCTCCTCTGCTGTGCCCACAGCCAGCCCTGCACGGGCACAGATCCTCCCCACAGCTGTCCTGGGGTGGCATAATGATATTTTGTATTCCCTATCGTTTGTATACTTGAGCAGAAATATGGTCCTGGAGCTTTAGCTGTGTCCCGCAGCTGGGAGAAAGCTCTGCCAGCCTGGGATGGTTTGAAACTTTTTCCCCAGACTGTTCTACAGGGGAGCGAGAAGGAGGAAGGGACACTGTTTTTACTTTTTTTTCCCTCAGTCAGTTGCTGCTGCTGGTTGCTGGTGCTACTGGTGTGGCTGCTGCTTGGGTTTTCTTTTTTTTTTCCTTTTTTCCCCCTGGGATTGTTTTTTCCCCATCGTTTTTGGATCCTTTTCTTCGACTTGCTTTCTCATCTGAGAACCTGAGGAGCCCCGGAGGACAGCGGACGAGAATCGCCCAGGGAGCCACCGGAGGAACTCCACCTGACCCCTCCGGGGACCCCGGAAAGGAAAAGGACACTAAAGTTTATCAATTTATTCAGGTTTAATGACCCTTTTCTTCCCCTTTCCCTTCCACTGTGTGGTCTGTTAATTAAACAGTTCTTTCCACTTTAGGCTTTCCACACACCTCCTGTGCTGTGCTGTGCTCACAGTGAGCCCTGGACAGGCACAGATCACTCCCCACAGCTCCAAATTAGTGTCCGAAGCTGCCCCAGCAGATTAATATATTTTATATCAAATTATATCCATTCCTCATGGGCTGAGGGCAGGACAGAATTTGGGAGCTCCTCATGTTCCTATAAAATATCTGTTCCATTTCTGGCTCTTATAAACACCTTCAGAGCACCAAGTCACAGCTTTGAGTACCTCAGTCATTTATATTTATATTAATATTTATATTTATACTTATACAAATTAATAGTTATATATTTATAATGGATATTTTATTTATTATATAGGGATATTTATTATATGTATATTTATTTATTATATAATACATATAATATTTATATAATATAGAGCTAATTTTATTTCTATATATTTATATTAAAATATATATTTGATTCATATAAATATAAATACTATTTATTTCTATAAATTTATATATTTATTACTATAAATTATATATTTATATATCTTATAACTATAGATATTCTTTTCAATATTTTATATTTAATTATATTTATATTTATATGCAATTCTGATTGATAAATTCATATATATTTATACTCAGTATAGATTAATATTTATACTCAATTCAGATTCCCCCCTCAAGGATAAATTTCCTCTTTACATTTTAGCCATTTGAGGCTGTTCCAACTGCTCCCCAGCTTTGGTATGTGAGTTTTCACTTTTAAAAAATGTGAAAATTTATTGATTTAAAACAGTTTTGTTCTACCAGAGGAGGCTGAGACACCTGAAAAACCAGCAGGACCTTTAGTTAGGTTCGCTGGAAAGAGAAGCTGCCACAGCTCACCAGAGTCCTGGTTTGGAGCATTTCAAATTCTTAGAATATTTGTTAGTCATAATTGGAGTGAAGTCTCAAAATTCCAGAGTTTATAACAAAAGGATTTAGAGAAACTTTCTAGGGAAGGCTGAGCCTGTGCCTTATTTGAGGAATCCAGGAAAAAGAGTGTGAAAAATGAAACAGCTCCTCCAACATTGCCGAACATCAGGAAAAACCTCACTGAACAACCCTCATTAACATGTTAATTGGGGGTCTCCTCATTAGCTGCCAGCAAGGCAGTGCTCCTCACCTTCTCGAATTCGGGAGGTGGACTCTTCCCTCTGCACAGGTTGGACAAGGCCCAGACAGCGTTCCGTGTCATGGTCAGCCTGGTGGAGGTGGTGAGGAGCCTGCAGGGAGAGTTTGGGGATTATTGTGCTTCGTGGGGAAGGGAGGGAATCAAAAGAATTAAAACTAAAATGTTAAATTTTGATTGAGCCCAGGCAGGCACTCCCAGACCTGCTCAGAGCATGAGTCCTGTGGGATGAGGAGTGAGGCAGCCACCCCTGAGTGACACCAGGAGCAGCAAAATCAGCCACTGGGGACAAAGCCTCCCTTTTCCAGGGATGGATGAAGATTAATTCCTCCCAGAGAGGCCAGGCCTGGCAGATCTGTGTCATCCCCACTCTGACGGGGTGGTGTGAGAGACCCCACCCCAAAAAATCCCCAGCCCAAGCAGAGAGCAGGAGCTGAGGGGCACCCTGGGGCTCTAAAAAGGACCACCAGCAGCACCCACCTCACCCACAGGGAAGTGTGAAGGGATTTTATCCACAGAACCCCATCACCTTCATCAGATCCCTGCCTGAACTGGGAATTAATCTGTCACCAGAGGTTTGATTCCCAGTGATTCCAGTGCCAGGGAATCTGGGGGTGAATGGCCCCAAGAGTCCCACTACCTTAATCAGATCCCTGGGAATTAATTCCCTGAACTGGGAATTAATCTGCTCCCAGTGCTTTGATTCCCAGTGATCATCAGCACACAGTGCCAGGGAATCTGGGGGTGAATGGCCCCACAGAGTCCCATCACCTCCATCAGATCCCTGGGAATTAATTCCTGCCTGAACTGGGAATTAATCTGCTCCCAGTGCTTTGATCCCCATCACCTCCATCAGATCCCAGCCTGGGATATTAATCTATCCCTGAACTGGGAATTAGTCTGCTCCCAGTGGTGTGATTCCCAGTGATTCCAGTGCCAGGCAATCTGTGGCCCAGCTCCAGCACTGCTGTGGCACAAAGGCACTCCAAGAACTGCTCGTGGCTACTCACATTAATAGGGGAGGAAGAATGGCACAGTTAAGGACATAATCTCTGCACACAGAGCTGTCCCCAGCAATGTTCCCCAAAGCCCAGACAGCCTGGAAGGAAACAAAACAGTTTTAGAATTTAGTTTCTAACAGAGGGAGAAACAGGGAGGGTGCTGAGAAAGTGATTTTTCTTTAATTCAGGCAAACAACAATTCCATCTGTGATCGCTCAAATAAAAACTGCATTTTTACCATGTGGTTTTCCCCAGAGGAAGGAGTGATCCTTACCTGTTCCTGAACATCCTCAAAGTCAGAGTTTAAGAGCTCTATAAATATGGGAACTGCCCCAGCCTCGATGACGATTTTGGTTTGTTGGGAAGTCCCCGAGGCGATGTTCGTCAGGGCCCACGCAGCCTCAAACTGAAACGAGTGACAAACAGGAATGAAAAATAAAAATAAAAAATCTAATAAAAGCCTGATTCGGCAAAATATTTGTCATTTTAATTTGGCTAAAATTCCCTCGGCTTCTGCTACAAAGGTTTTGTGAGAGAAGAGAAGAGAAGAGAAGAGAAGAGAAGAGAAGAGAAGAGAAGAGAAGAGAAGAGAAGAGAAGAGAAGAGAAGAGAAGAGAAGAGAAGAGAAGAGAAGAGAAGAGAAGAGAAGAGAAGAGAAGAGAAGAGAAGAGAAGAGAAGAGAAGAGAAGAGAAGAGAAGAGAAGAGAAGAGAAGAGGAGCTCGGCAGTGAGAGGATTTTATTTTCTTGAGCAATAAAAGAGCCACAGCTGCTCAAAGGGAAGATGTCACCACCGCATCATTTCGTCTCCACAACCATTTCCCAGCACGAAAAGTGAAGACACACAGAATAGAAATTTTTCTGTATTTCCACATCCCAAAGATGCTGTGAGTTCGAGGGAAGCTGAGCAGAAATCCCCTCCTTTTTGGTTTAAAAAAAAATTTCCACCCATTTCTCCTGGAAATTGAGCCCCTCTGGTCCGTGGAGTGAGGCCAGAGGGCAGGGAGAGGATGAAAGCAGCTTGGACCAAATTCCATGTATGGAAATCTCTTTAACCCCTCTGAAGAAATCAGGATTTATTCCCAAGCTGGAAGGAATGTCAGGAAGCCACCCAGGCCTTCCCTCTGCCCCGGGCAGGATCTGCACTGTCCAAACCTTTTCCAACATTTCTTGGCTTCTAATTAAAAGCCTCCAGCAATGGAGGTTTTCCCTCACAAAAATTTCTTCACAAAAATTCCCTCACTCGATTTCTTCCTACATGTTCATGCCGTGGCTCCAGCAGAAATATCAACCAGAGGATGGCCAAACTCTCTTCTTTCTACTGCAGCTGAATTAGGTTATTTTCAACAGCAATTTTCTATTAATTTAATTCAGAGCAATTTAGATTTTTAAAAATTTTTTTTCTTTTTCCCCTGAGCATTACACACTACCTTTGTCCTCTCCGATAGATCACATAATCTGAATTTTTTGGGCTCCAAACATCACTTTCCCCTGACAGTACCTGGGGATTCTCATTGCTAAGCAAAGGTTAAACAGCTCCACACCCCGAAAAAGTGACAACACAAATCTCCTTTACCTGTAATGTGCAATTTTCACTTCTTTTCAGGAATTCCACGAATCTCTCCACCACTCCCTGAGTGTTTATCACCTCATCTATTGGAGGATTTGGCTCTGAAACAGCAAGGCAGAGTCGGGGAGTGAACAGCAACAGTGTTAATTTAATTGACTGAAGTGTTAATTTAATTATCTCAAACCGGACTGAACATTTTCTGGACAATTCACACAAATGGCAAATCATCAGCAATACAAGAAATCACCACATTTCTAAATTATGGATTTCTTCCCCCAAAGAAAAGAAAGATTTTGTGCAGCAACACAATGAGCACAAACCCTTGCAAAAGACAGCTCTGTTAGGGGCAGAAATGAGTTATTTTTACCTTTGGAGAGTAATTTCCTGAATTTCTGAGTGGTTGCTAGCTGTAGGTCAGGGTCATCTGAGAAAAGCATCTCTACCATCTCTCCCGTGATCAAACCCTCCTGGAAAAGATGCAGAGGAGACAGAAAAATTCAGACTGAGATTATTTAATCCATCACTGCCATGACATTCTGCCATGATTTGGGCTTGGCTAGAAATCCAAAGGTTTAAAATTGGGGATCCTCCACTCCAGACTGAGATTATTTAATCCATCACAGATGTGACACTCTGCCATGATTTGAGTTTGGATAGAAATCTGAAGATTTAAAATTGGGGATCCTCCACTCCAGACTGAGATTATTTAATCCATCACAGCCATGATGCTCTGCCACAATTTGGGCTTGGATAGGAATCCAAAGGTTTAAAATCAGGGATCCCAGCACAGTATTGAACTCCTGGCAGACTCTTCAGTTCACATTTGCAGAGCTGGCAGGGGGAATGGGATAAAAGTGGAAGACACTGGAGGAGAATTTTGAAAATGCAGCTGCAAATAACCCCTGGCAGAGCAGAGAGAGCAGCAGGATGGAGATTCCTTGGCATGGGCTGAGCCCTGCAGGGCTCATGGCTCCATGGTGTCCCTCTGGACCCCCAGGGGAAGAACTTTTCCCCTCAGGAACAAATTCTGTGCATTTCAGCCATGGCTGTTCCAGCTGCCTGCACCAATTTATACATTCTCAGAAGTGAGGGGGCAGAGATACTGGGGTTTGGCACGGGCAGAAATACTGGAGATTGGCAGGGGCAGAAATACTGGGGTTTGGCAGTTCCATGAATTCAGACAATCCCAGCATGGCTTGGGTTGGAAGAAATCTCTGAGATCATTCTATTCCTTTATCAAAGGTTGCTCCAAGCCCTGTCCTGGGGTAATTCCAGGGAATTTTCTGGGAATCTGTGCCAAAGAAATCCATCGGAAGGCCCCAAGGCTCGGCTCTTACCCCACCCGTCGTGGAGGTGACGTAGGAATCCACCAGGAGACTGTCAAACATGGAGTCATCCTCATTGATCAGCTCCACGTTCCTCCTCTTGAAGAGCTGCAGGGAACAAAACCCAGGGGTGTGATTAGAAAGCAGCGATGAGCAAGCTCCACAAGTTGACATTCTTGTTCCTCGAACGAGAGCTCTCCCAGACCGAACATAATGTGAATAAAATGGTCATTAATAACAGCTCTGCACACAAATGTGCTAAGCCTTGCCCAAATCACTGAGACATTGGTGCAGGCAAGTGGAGAATTTGACCAGAAGTCAAATTTGGGCTTTTTTTTAGGGTAAAAAGCTTGGGTGAGGCACTAATAAAGCAAATATTTAGTCCCACACGCATCACCTCGTGCTTCCAGAGACCTCCAAGCCAAAAAATAAGTATCTCAGGGTTAAGAAATACATGCAGGGCATACTCTCACTTGCTCTTCCTGCTTCTCCAGGAAATAATTCCATTCACTAATCATATCTAAAAAAAAAAACCACCACCAAAAAAACCACCACCACCTTCAAAACCAAGGATCTGTGAACAAAAAAACAAAAAAACCTCGAGTAGCCCAAGAACAAAGTGCTTGGAAAGCTCTCCACGTGAGCCAGGTGCAGAGATAAAAGAAAAAAAAAAGCAAGATCTGAGTTAGAACAGAAAAAAATAAGGACTGCCAACAAACCTTAATGCACAGATCCTTGAAGATTCCAGTTAGGCAGCAGCACAATGGTGGTTGTGTTAAGGCTGAACACAAGCTACTCAAGGTGACAGTTACCTGTTGCTCTCGTTTCTGTTTGCGCAGCTGAATCCCTTCCTCTTCCCTCCTCCGGCGCATTTCCTCGGGGTTTAGGGCTTTGTTCTTGTAGCTCTTCATTCGATAGTTTTCTGGGGGGACAGAAGGGGTTTTGCCTCAGAGCTCCTGTCATTCTTTATCTCTGTGTCCTTCCCGAGGAGCTCCGTGTGCATGAGGGGTGGAACAAGCACACCGAACACATTGATTTACAAAAATTTTCCTTGGTTTTCAGAAGGAATTCTCATTTCCCACGGCATAAAGCACACCTGGAGATTATTTCCCAGAGGTTCACAGGACAAAAACCCAAGAGAATGAAGGCACTGAGTTAAGGACAACATTTACAACAACAGAACAGAGTGAGGGACAGGCCACCTGTGTCCCACCTGTGTTTAGGACCTGACCTATTTCTTTTGCTCCTTCAGAGTTTTCCTCCCAGTCAGGGAAGGGACATTGATTGACTCAATTTTTCTTTGGTTTTCAGCAGGAATTCTCATTTCCCTGCCATCCTCACAGCATAAACCACACCTGGACATTATTTTCCAGGACAAAAACCCAAGAGAATGAAGGTCCTGAGTTCAGAACAATGGAATGGAGTGAGGGACACGCCATTTGTGTCCCACCTGTGTTTAGGGCCTGACCTATTTCTTTTGCCACTTCAGAGCTGACTAACGCAGCAATTCCAACCTGATTCCTCCTGAGTTTGCCTCCCAGTCAGGGAAGGGACATCGATTTACTCAAATTTTCTTTGGTTTTCAGCAGGAATTCTCATTTCCCTGCCATCATCATGACATAAACCACACATGGACATTTTTTCCCAGAGGTTCACAGGACAAAAACCCAAGAGAATTAAGGCATTGAGTTTAGAACAACATTTACAACAACAGAACAGAGTGAGGGACAGGCCACCTGTGTCCCACCTGTGTTTAGGACCTAACCTACTTTTTTTGCTGCTTCAGATCTGACTAATGCAGCAATTCCAATCTGATTCCTCCAGAATTTGTCTCCCAGTCAGGGAAGGGACATCAATTGACTCAAATTTTCTTTGGTTTTCAGCAGGAATTCTCATTTCCCACGGCATAAAGCACACCTGGACATTATTTCCCAGAGGTTCACAGGACAAAAATCCAAGAGAATGAAGGCATTGAGTTTGGAGTGAGGGACAGGCCACGTGTGTCCCACCTGTGTTTAGGACCTGACCTATTTCTTTTGCTCCTTCAGAGTTTTCCTCCCAGTCAGGGAAGGGACATCGATTTACTCAATTTTTCTTTGGTTTTCAGCAGGAATTCTCATTTCCCTGCTATCACCATGACATAAAGCACACCTGGACATTATTTCCCAGCACAAAAACCCAAGAGAATGAAGGCACTGAGTCTAGAACAACAACAGAACAGAGTGGGGGACAGGCCACGTGTGTCCCACCTGTGTTTAGGACCTGACTTATTTCTTTTGCCACTTCAGAGTTGACTGATGCAGCAATTCCAAGCTGATTCCTCCAGGGTTTGGTCAGGGAAGGGACACTCTGGCACAGCTGTAACTGGAGCAGGGAAGGACGGCAATCCCTCTGCTCTGACCACAACAAAACCTCCCAAACTCTCCCATTTCTGGCATTATTTGCACATCTGGGTCTTTCTCAGGGCAGGAGGCAATTGGGATAAACACCAGAGGCACAAGTGACCCTGAACCGAGCTACTCCTTCAGAAATATTTTTGTTTTCTCCCAGCTGCCCAGGGCAGGTGGAAGTTTGTGGAAGTTTGCAGTGTTATTTATCTCCTTGTCCCCCCCATCTCGAGCCTGAGGCACTGTCAGCTCAGAAAAAGTTTCAGTCTCACTTATCAACAGCCTCCAGCCACTCTGGAGCCCTTCCAGGATCAACTGGGGAAGTGTTCAGACCCAAAAACCCACGGCCAACCAAATTAAAAACACAAACTAAAAACAAATATTCACCTTTTCATTGCTACGGAGAGAGAAAACAACCAGAAAAAATAGGAGGAAATAAAATACTTTCTATAGTTTCCCCAAAACAGCTAAAAATATATCAAATAAAAGAGAAGCCTGCAGGTTTTAGGGGTTTATATCTCATCATACAAAGCAAGGGGTCACCTAAATTAATTCAGAAAATGTATTTAAGCACCGTTATTATGTCGATTATTTATATTTCCACCCCACTGCTAATGCCTCACGCAGCCACATGAAGAGTGAGAGTCGACAGCTTAATTCTTCAAACAATTTAAGAACCTTAATCCTCCTTTTGGAAAGCAGAGCCTCCAATTAAAAGGTGGTTTTGGAGAAAAGGAGGAAGGAAAAGTGAGGCCACACAGGATCACCAGGCAGGCACAGAAATAGCCAAGTGACACATGACAGCTCAGCTGGGAAAGAGCTCAGGGACACTCAGCACCTTGGCCTTTCAGGGTTTGGTTTTGTCCCAAAGTATCAAGAACCCCAAAGATCACATTACTGACAATACCTTCTGGCACTAAATTTCCTATTTTCTCTCACAGGTTGATCCCTGCAGATGATTTCCATTGATTTTTCCCAGTCCATCATCTCTGTCAATACTTTAATAGCATGAGAATGCTGATTTGTGAATCTTTTCTATGCCATTTTGCCATTTCTGTGGTGATGGATGGATGTGAGAAATGCAGGATCAGGACCAAACTCATGGACAAATTCTGTACTTGGAGAGTTTCAGTACAAAATATCCAATTCAGTATAAAATATCCAATTCAGTATAAAATATCCAATTCAGTACAAAATATCCAATTCAGTACAAAATATCCAATTCATCTACAAGTGCAGCTCTGAATTAACCCCAAACTCCAATTCCATGTAAGGGAAAACCCAAAAACTCCATAAATCAGGCTCTGGGCTGTAAGAAATGGAGAAGCAATCCTCTGCTCCTAAGGGAATGATGCACAGAAAACACTCCAGCCACAGATTTTCTCTTTTCCCTGGAAAGATTTGCTTTCACAGAAGTGGACACTGAGCTAGAGCAGTTTTTTTCACCTGCTGCATTTCAGGTACAACAAATCTTGCAAGATTCACTCTATTTAAAAGAGTTCTGATCTGGATCAGACAAAATTTCTACTTTAGGAATCCCACGGTTAGCCAGGGTGGTGTGAACTTCATTCACAGCAGCTCCAGGAAAAAAAAAAATTAAAAATATTTTAAAAATCATTATTTGCATTTCAGACTCAAGGATGAAACTAAGTGAACAACACCTTTCCAATTCCCTGTGCAAAGGAAATCCCCTCAGGAGAGGGAAGAAATTTGGAAATTTTTGGCTTCACTGGGGGGGAAAAAAAAAATCCTCCAGCTGTCAAAGAATTACAAGTCCAAGTTGCCAAAATGCCGTGGGTTTGACTAAATCCTTATAAATTGAAGGATGAGAAGGTATTTACCACTTAAAATAAAGGAAAAGCAGAGTGAAAGTTTGACTTTGAAGGCTCAGCAGAGCACTCAAATCCTCGTAAAGCCAACACAAGCTAGGGCAGAAAACTGCAATTCCAGGATGTTCCTGGATCAGGAATCCAACCCTGCCTCTTCCCAGGGATGCTCTTCAAATTCTCTTCCAAAATTTTTATTCAGATTAAATCCTCAGAGCTGAGTCACTGCAGGACTTGTGCTGCTGAGTCAGAGGAAGGCACAGGACCTGACACGGCTCTGTCAGAGCCAAAATTCCCTTTCCCACAGGGAATCTTCCACGGGGAATCTTCAATATTAATTCCAGCCCGGCCAGGAGGGGTGACAGCTGCTCTCTGCAGCCAGGAAGGCTTGGAGAATTATGCAAGTGTAAATAAATACACTTGAGGAACTTCATCAGCACTAATCTGGCAATTAGTGCTCGCTGGGGACATTCCCAGCGCTCAGCAGCACCAGGTGACCTCCAAAGGCCCTTTCCACCCAAGTTTGCCCTGGCAGAGCATAAATTTGGTGATTTATAATTTAAATTTCACTAAAGCAGACAAATAGCAGCAAAATAAATGGAGTGAACTGCTGAGTTTCACGGACAGAGATTATTCCTTATCTTTCTCCATGTCCTGCACTTTCCCAGAGGAAACTTCAATTTCTTCCTAACATTATTAACATCTCCAGAGGACTCTCCTAGAAAAAGTGTGTCCAGGACAACTTTATTATGTGAATTGAAACCCTAGAAAAAAAAGGCTAAACCTCCTGTGCTATTTAAATACAAATCAAATGAAATTGGTTGCAATAGATACATAAACTAAATATTCTGTATTATTTAAATACAAATCAAACGAAATTGGTTGCAATAGATACATAAAAGCAGTTGAATTATTTGCACACACCTTGTAAAAGGACAGCTCTGAGCTGCTGCCAGAAATAAGTCAAAACTGCATTTTTTTGTTGTCACTGATAGTTTTGCAGTGAAAGAATAGGAAAAAATAAAAGAAAAAAATCACTTTGTTTGCTCAGGAGCCAAAGGAAGCTAAACAGGGGCAAAGGAAGCTCAACAGGAGCAAAGCTCCACACGAAATCCTGTCAGATAATCACAACTCTGGAATGAAATCTGGTGAAATCTGATGGAGAAGTGGCTCAATTCTGCTGTGCTGTCACTTGGGCAGCTCTGCTTTGGGAAGAATTTGCCTCAAATTTGTCCCAAATTTGTCCCAGGGGTTTGGGAGTGTTTGCCCCAGCCCAGCTCCCCCTGAGGCTCTGCAGAGCTGTCCTGGAGCAGCCTGGCTCTGTCCCTGTCCCCATCCTGTGACACGCTGTGCTGTCACTCGGGCAGCTCTGCTTTGGGAGGAATTTACCCCAAATTTGCCCCAGGGGTTAGGAGTGTTTGCCCAAACTCAGCTCCCCCCGAGGCTCTCCAGAGCTGTCGAGGAGCAGCCTGGCTCTGTCCCTGTCCCGGGACACACTGTGCTGTCACTCGGGCTTTGGGAGGAATTTAGCCCAGATTTGCCCCAGAGTTGTCCCAGAGGTTTGGGAGTGTTTGCCCCAACTCAGCTCCCCCTGAAGCTCTTCCAGAGCTGTCCTGGAGCAGCCTGGCTCTGTCCCTGTCCCTGTCCCTGTGCTGGGACACACGGTGCTGTCACTCGGGCTTTGGGAGGAATTTGCCTCAAACTTTTCCCAGGGGTTTGAGAGTGTTTGCCCCAGCCCAGCTCCCCCAGAGGCTCTGCAGAGCTGTCCTGGAGCAGCCTGGCCCTGTCCCTGTCCCCATCCTGGGACACACTGTGCCGTCACTCAGGCAGCTCTGCTTTGGGAAAAATTTGCCCCAAATTTGTTCCAAATTTTTCCCAGGGGATTGGGAGCATTTGCCCAACCCAGATCCCCCTGAAGCTCTTCCAGAGCTGTCCTGGAGCAGCCTGGCCCTGTCCCTGTCCCCATCCTGGTACACACTGTGCTGTCAGCTTTGGGAAAAATTTGCCCCAAGTTTGTCCCAGGGGGTTTGGGAGTGTTTGCCCCAGCCCAGCTCCCCTTGAGGCTCTCCAGAGCTGTCCTGGAGCAGCCTGGCTCTGTCCCTGTCCCCATCCTGTGACACGCTGTGCTTTCACTCGGGCAGCTCTGCTTTGGGAGGAATTTACCCCAAATTTGCCCCAGGGGTTAGGAGTGTTTGCCCCAACTCAGCTCCCCCCGAGGCTCTCCAGAGCTGTCGAGGAGCAGCCTGGCTCTGTCCCTGTCCCGGGACACACTGTGCTGTCACTCGGGCTTTGGGAGGAATTTAGCCCAGATTTGCCCCAGAGTTGTCCCAGAGGTTTGGGAGTGTTTGTCCCAACTCAGCTCCCCCTGAAGCTCTTCCAGAGCTGTCCTGGAGCAGCCTGGCTCTGTCCCTGTCCCTGTGCTGGGACACACTGTGCTGTCACTCGGGCTTTGGGAGGAATTTAGCCCAGAGTTGTCCCAGAGGTTTGGGAGTGTTTGCCCCAACTCAGCTCCCCCTGAAGCTCTTCCAGAGCTGTCCTGGAGCAGCCTGGCTCTGTCCCTGTCCCTGTCCCCGTGCTGGGACACACGGTGCTGTCACTCGGGCTTTGGGAGGAATTTGCCTCAAACTTTTCCCAGGGGTTTGAGAGTGTTTGCCCCAGCCCAGCTCCCCCAGAGGCTCTGCAGAGCTGTCCTGGAGCAGCCTGGCCCTGTCCCTGTCCCCATCCTGGGACACACTGTGCCGTCACTCAGGCAGCTCTGCTTTGGGAAAAATTTGCCCCAAATTTGTTCCAAATTTTTCCCAGGGGATTGGGAGCATTTGCCCAACCCAGATCCCCCTGAAGCTCTTCCAGAGCTGTCCTGGCCCAGCCTGGCCCTGGCCCTGTCCCCATCCTGGTACACACTGTGCTGTCAGCTTTGGGAAAAAATTGCCCCAAATTTTTCCCAGGGGTTTGGGAGCATTTGCCCCAGCCCAGCTCCCCTTGAGGCTCTCCAGAGCTGTCCTGGAACAGCCTGGCCCTGTCCCTGTCCCCATCCTGGTACACACTGTGCTGTCAGCTTTGAGAAAAATTTGCCCCAAGTTTGTCCCAGGGGGTTTGGGAGTGTTTGCCCCAGCCCAGCTCCCCCTGAGGCTCTGCAGAGCTGTCCTGGCCCAGCCTGGCCCTGTCCCTGTCCCTGTCCCCGAGCCGGGACACGCTGTGCTCCCAAAGCCCTGATCCCCGCAGCTATTTGGCTCTGGTTGGCTCAGTCGCTGTGCCTCAGCTCCCCGGAGCCGGGGATGTGATATCACCGCTGGAATGTGCGGCGCTGCGAGGGGGAAGGGAGAGGCAAAAATGCTCTTTGGGGGAAATTCGCAGGCAGACAGAGTTTGTTCCTCACTCCTGAGGGTCGGGAGGAGATTAGGGATCTTTTTGGAATGTCCACACCCTGATGGAAAAAGAACCCATCAAATCCTCAGTCCAGTTCCTAACACTGCCTTCCTCCTGATTTGATCTTTTCACCCCAAAATTTGAGGGCTTTAAGTCCTCTTCAACTTATCTATTTAGTTTATCTATTCTGAACATTCAGATTTCCTTTAAAAACAGACTGATTAAGCACAAGAGTCCCTCAGAAGAGTCCCCAAAACACAGATTAGCTTTGACTGAATCAACTCAAACCTGACCCCTGAGAGTTCCAGGTTCAAACCAACCAGAAACACTCAGAGATAATTCCAGAGGGATATAAAATTCCAATAAATCCATCCTTTCCGACATGTGCCTTGCCTCGGGAACAAACAGGACTGTGTGATTTGCTAAGCAGATTTATCTGGACCTCAGCAGCCCCAGAACTGAAAGGCTGAAGGAATCAGGACTTTCACTCTTGCAGGATTTTAATGATCAAACTCTCCCCCTTGACAAAGTTCATGTTTGCTCTCCTGAACTAAAGCAAACAAAGCAAAACAGTCAATTAACTGTTAAATTCATCAGCTGGGAGGGTTTTATTAAGAATTGAGCATTGCCTTCTGCTCCATGTGTTAAACAGCACTAAAAAGGCATTTAGAGATGTCATTTGCGGCGCAAAAGAGGAATGAACTGATGACAATTCCCAGCAACACCATCAACTTAAAATAACAAAAACAGCCTCAGTTAGTTCTAAAATAATGAATTTACACGAGGATAATTCAAACGAGGGGGATATTAAACCCTTGCAGTAGTGGGAAACTCCTGTGCACAAACTCCTCAGCTCCACTCAAAACTCTCCAAAAGTTTCCAGACACTCACAGCAGGCCCCAGGACATTTTTCTCCTCAAAGCTGCCAGTCCAGGTTTTACATCTCAAGCTACAAATTAAGATTTAAAAGCCGTGCAGGGCTGGGAGGTGCAGCAGCCACACACACACAGCTGTGGCCACTGACTTCTCCTGAACACCACAGGAGCGTTTGGAGGAGGCAGAAAAGCTCCTGATGAGACAATGACAATTGAGATCCTACCTCAAAGGGCTTTTCTAAAGCTTCACAGAATCCCAGAGTGGTTTGGGGTGGAAGCAGCTTCAAGATCACCCAGTGCCACCCCCGGGAAGGGACAGGGACACTTTCCACCATCCCAGGTGGCTCCAAGCTGGCCTTGGATAATTCCAGGGATGGACAAGCCACAGCTTCTCTGGAAAATCCATCCCAGCCCCTCACAGGGAAGAATTTCTTCCCAATACTTCCTAATTTCCTGTCACTTTAAAGCCATTAAGCTTTGAAGCAGCTCTGGTTAAAAAACAATATTCCAGGTGGAAAATGGCAATGTTTTTCCTTAAAGCAGGGTGAGGACTCTCTGAAATTAAGCATTAAACACAGGGCGAGGATCCTCTGGAATTAAGTATTAAACACAGGCTTGGCTTTTCCCCCTCTTCCTTCCAAACCCTACAGAAATCCTCGGAAAAATAAAATCACTTCTCATCCCTGATCTGGGACCTTCCACATCAGGTACATCAAAACAAAAATCTGCCTTTTTAAAGGTTTAAAACACCTTTTGAAGGGGCAATACTGAGCTGGGATTTATTTGCAGGTGACAGAGACCTGCCTGCAACACTCTCCACTCCTTCCCTCATGTCACCCGCGGTGACACAGGGACAGCCCAGCACGTGCACGGTGACATTGAGGGCCGAGCCTTTATTTTTATAAAAGTCACAATAACCAAAGCCCTGCTGGGTTATTAGAACGGCGAAGAGGTTAGTCGGGCTCTCAGCTGAACCCTGAACTCTGCGAGAGGTCAGAATTTAAATCAAGCAGTTATCTGAGGGTTGTTTAAATGAATTTCCATGAAGCACAAATCTGACAGCCTCATGAGGCTTCAGCTGCAGCAGGTCCCTCTCAGGGGGACCTAAAATCACCCAAAGTGACAGCACTGACACCCCAAAAAGAGTGTCTTACAGCACTGCCACCCCAAACTGGGGTATTTCACCCCAAACTGGGGTATTTCAGCACCGAACCGCAGCTCCCGCCCCACGCCGGAGCTCCCCAGAGTCGCTGCTGGCGCTGCCCGAAGCGATCACAACCCCCGGCCCGGCCTCGGCGAGAGCCCCTGAGGGCTCCCCGCGCCCCCAGATCCCTGGGAGCCTCCCCGGGATGACTCAGCGGCCGCGCCGGGCCCGCCGCCCTCAGCCCCGGGAGCGCCCGGGACGCCGGTGAGAGGCGAGGGCGGCGGCGGCGCGGGGCGGACGGGCTGTGCGCGCTGCCCGGCCCCGGGACAGCTCTGCTGGCCCCGTCCCATCTCCCCGGCCGTGCCCGGAGCCCTCCCGAGCCGTGCCCGGAGCCCTCCCGAGCCGCGCCCGCCCCTCACGGCCCTCACCCATCGCGGCGGCTGCGGCGGCGGCTCCGGTGGCGGTGGCGGCGGCCAAAATATGGCGGCGGCGGGCGGGGCGCGCGCGCGACGGCGGCCGCGAGGAGCCAAACCTGTGCGCGCGGAGCGGGCGGGCGCGGCTCGGGCGCCCCCAGCGGCCAGGGGCGGAACTGCCCCCGCGTCGTGCCCTGCCACTCGTGCTGTGTCACCTCTGTCCTGCCACTCGTGTTGTCACTCGTATTGTGTTATCTCTGTCCTGTCACTCGTGTTGTCACTCGTGTCCCATCACTCGTGCTCTCTTTCCCGTGCCCTGTCACTCGTGTTGTCACTCAGGTCCTGTCACTTGTGCCCCGCCACTCAGGTTCTGTCACCTCTGTGCTGTCACTTGTGTCCCTTCACTCGCGCTCCCTTACCCGTGTTGTGTCACTCATGCTGTCCCTCGTGTCCTGTCACTCGTGTTGTATCACCTCTCTCCTGTCACTCATGTCCCTTCACTTGTGTCCCACCACTCTTGCCACTTGTGTCACGTAATTCCTGTCCTGTCACTCGTGCCCACCCCTCATTGGTGTCCCGTTCCTTCGGCTGCAGAGGGAGAGGAGCTGCTGGAGTGCAGTGTTCCCCAGGAGGAGCAACCCTTGGGAATGGTGCCAGGCTGGAAGGGACCCTGGGGACAAAATCCCTCCATGAGTCCCAGTGCCAGCAGCCCGGCGGTGTCACAGAATCAGAATATCCCGAGCTGGAAGGGACTGTTGGATGGTGTTCTCCCACTCTCCAGGCTCATGGGTGATTTCCAGGCAGAGACCGGGCACTTTTATGGTGTCACTCAAAGCCCTGAAAAATTGGGGACAGAGCTCTGAGTGGCCTGAGGCAGTGAGGGTCCCCTTTCCCTCTCCTGAAGAAGAAAAACTCGTCCGTGTCATCCCCGAGGAAATGAGGACAGCCGGGACAGGCAGAGACTCTGAGAATTCCTTTAATCGCTGTTAACTGCAAGTCTGTAAAAGGTTTGGAGAAAGTCATCGTTACAAAACTACGAGCTGTTAGAATTGTTCCTGGTTTGTCACCCCAGCTAGAAAAGGCTCAGGGGAGACGCGGAATAGAACAGAGAATATTGCACAACCAACCCAACGGTTAATTCGACTAAAGAAGAAAAGAAAAGTGACACAGATGCTGCACCCTCGAGCTCTGCTGTGGCACCACAGCAGCCACAGGTCCCCACTGGTGTCCCCTGCCCCAGGACAAGGTGAGGCTCTGCTGGACCCACCAGGAGCAGAGCTGTCCCCAGGGACGCCCTCACCAGAAGTCACCCCAAAAAAGGAAAAACCAACCCCAAAACCCCAATTCTCCCAAGTGCACCTCAGTTAGTGCTGTCCGAACGCAGCAGGAAAAGCCCTGGAAGGGACAGGACAAAGGCAGAACGTGTCACCTCATCACCCAGAAGGACAAGGCACTGTCCCCTCGGGGTAACTGCATCAGCAACATCTTGTGTCATGACAAGGGAAGTGCCCCGAAACCAAAAAAAAGGTTTTAAACCCAAAAAAGAGGCTGTGGGGCTGAGGGAAGCGGCGCAAGCTTAAGTGGAGGGACCCAAGGAGCACAGCAAAGCTCGGGGTGGCTGCAGGGCCTGGCAGGGGTGAGACAGGGCTCAGGTGGGGTCACAGCCTCAGCCAGCAGGGACCACCCACATTTGGGAGGGAGATGGAATGGCCAGGCAGGGCTTGAAGTGGTCAGTGGGTCGGGCTGGGGCTTTGCCAGGGCTGAACTGGGCACCACCACCACGAGGGTTCTGCTGCCAGGTGACCCAGCAGGGCTCGAGTCAGAGCAAGCCACAAGGATTTTGCTTGGAGAATTTAACCAGAAAGACACAAAACCCAGCGCAGGAAGGTGCTGCAGCTGCAAAGAGGGGAGCAGCAGGCCTTGGCTCTTTGGAAATCGGAATTTCCACGAGGAAAAGCTTCCAAGACAAAAAGCCAGGCAGAAGCTCGGGGTTTGGCAGGGGGTTTGGCTCCTTCCAGGCTCAAAGCCACAAGCCAAGTGCCTTTTTCTGCAGCACCTCCAGCCCCCAGGCCCTCCCCGGGTGGGAAGTGAGGAGCAGCGAGCGGAGCAGGCACAGCACACCCGGGAGCCTCTCAGCTGCAGGTTACACGTGCACACACAAGCGAGGAAAGAGCTGCTGGGGCAGCCTGGCACCCCCAGCACACCTGGCAGGGCTCTGAGTGCCCCAGGGACCCCTCGCTCTGCCTCCTCCCGACTCGCCGGGGTCAGTTTTGGCTTGGCCAGTCTCTAGGACCTAGGGAGAAGTCGAGCTCCCGTGGGTCAGTGACCTCCTGCTTCACCTCCTGGGTCACCTGAGCTGCCCACAGGTTTCAGCAGGAATGGAACTCCTCCGGGCTGGAACTGCAATCCCCAGCACAGTCACACACAAAGGAACAGCCGGTCCGTGATTGAATTCACATTCGATGGTGGAAATGAGCCTGTGACACACGCTGGAAGCAGCTGCTTTATTCCCAGTCTTCCCACTCTTCATCTTCCAGCTGCAAACAGGAGGAAAATTTTTTCTGAACTGTTTTCAACAGTTTGTTTCTGTAACTTAACAGCTTTTACTGCACCCGAGCACAAAGCCTGATGTATCCTCATGCTCCCACACCTTCCCAACAGGGATTTGCCTGCTCTGCTCCCCTTGGAAAACCTCAGCACAGCCACTCCAACCTGAGGGGGTGGTGATGCTTTTTGGGAGCAGTTTTGCCTCCCCTGACTCACCTCCCCAGACATTTCCACCTTCGACAGCGCCAGCTGCACCTCCTCTTCAGTCATGTCCAAATCAAAGTCCTTTTCCCAGTCCTCGCTGATGTCTGTGCTGGAGCCTGGAAGCATAAACGTCCCCACTGAGCCACCAGAGCTGCTCCCAAAGCCCCAAAATTCTCAGGGAAAGCCTCCACATTCCCAGGAACAGCTCCCTGACAGGGATGGGATGGATTGAGCTGGCTTTCCTCACAGCCAGGGCTGGGTCAGAGCAAGGGGGAGAGGTGGATGGTGAAACAATTTCTCCTCTGGGCTGTGTCAGGTTCCAGTCACAGAGAAAATGCAGCAGGTAAGGAGTGACAGGAGGGACTTAGATATGGGAGATTGTCATTGTCCCAGCATCAGCCCATCACACAGAAAATGCAGCAGGCAAGGAATGACAGGAGGGACTTAGATTGTCACTGTCCCAGCACCAGCCCTGCCGAGAGCACTGTCACCACCTGATGAGACCAACAGCACAAGGATTTACTTTTCCTTCAATTCGGACATCAGGATCTCCCCTTCCTGGTGAATTTTGGCCAAATCCCTTTCCTCTCTCCCCCACACCACAAACCCAGAGCCCTTTCCCCAAAAGCTGCCCCTCCCAGCCCCGAGCGGCCCCACACAAACCTTTCTTGCCGTTGTTGGAGGGCGTGGATTTCCCACTATCCGAGTTGAGCTCGAACACTCGCAGATCCGTGGGCCCTTCCTCTCTCAGAGTCTCTGTCCTGCCCTGGCCTTTGCCCTCCAGCTCTCCAAGCTCCGCTCCAGCCGCCAGCTCCGAGGACGCTGCAGATTCCTCGGCGGGTGCAGAAGGCTGAGCAGCCTCGGGGGGCTTTGGCAGGGAGCTCTGCTCTTCCAAAGTGGCCTCCACCAGCCTCTGGGAGAGGTCCCCGGTGCCCGTGGGCGACGCCGCAGTCTCTAGCTGGGTGGCAGGCACAGAGGCAGGGTTTGCAATCTGAGTGACAAGGGACACGCTCTCGCTGCTCTCCGAGGGGCTCTGCTCCTGCGGGACCAGCTCTGGGGGCAGCACAGCCCAGCTCTCCGTGGAGGGAGCACTGGGGTGGGTTCTCTCCGGGGTGGGATCTTTCTGTGCTGCTCCTGGAAATGTGATGTTTGCACAAGGCAGGGGGGACATCCCCAAGAACTCCTCTGTAGGGAGGCACAAGAGAAGCGAGAGATGTTTCAGAAGAGCAGCAGCAGCCGGGCTGGGAGCTGGATTTCATATTTCATTTTTATGAGCTGAGGGACCTGCCAGGATCATCAAGTCCAACTCCTGGCCCTGCACAGAGACCCCAACAATCCCACTCTGTGCATCCCTGAGAGCCCTGTCCTGGAGCTCTGGCAGCTTTGGGGCTGTCTCCATTCCCTGGGGGAGCTGTTCAGTGCCCCACACCCTCTGGGGGAAGAGCATTTTCCTGACAGCCAACCCAACCCACCCTGACACAGCTCCAGCTGCTCCCTCAGACCCCATCAGGTCACAGAGAGCAGAGATCAGCGCTGCTCCTTCAGATCTGTGCAAGTGAGGAGGATGAGGAGCTCTCCAAAAAGTCTCCCAGAGCTCCAAAACCTGACCCACCTTCATCCTCCTCCCAGCCTGGCTCCTCTTGGTGCATGCTCTGCTCCGCTCGCTGCTTCAGAGCCTCCCTCCGGGCTTCATCCTGCAGGGAATCCAACCTCAGCAGCTGCTCCCCTCCCCAGTCCCCTCCTCCCCAGGCATTTCGGCACCCCTGACCCCGAGGAGGCAGCCCAGGTCCCTGTTTTCCCAGGAAAAGCACCCCCAGCCTGACCCACCTGCTCCAGGCGATGCACTTTGTAGAAGTAGCGCTGCCAGAACTCCGAGTGGGAAACAGCCACAGGCACCTGGGGAAGGGATGAGCCCCTCAGAGGGAGAGCTGCAGCTGCTGCTGTGCCCCTCTCCTCCCAAACCTCACAGCTACCATTTCATTGAGACCATTTTACCACAGTTTACCATTTCCATTTACCATTTCCAACCAGTTTACCATCACCATTTCATCTCAACGCCAGCTCAGAGTAGTTGCACTGTTTTAGAATCTTTCTGTTCTTTCTCAGAGAGAATAGAGATAAGCTGCATTCTTTTACTTTCTTAATCTCTGTGTCTGGTATTAGGTGTTATATGGCTGTGACCAATGGTTTTAGGAGGTGGATTCTTTGCTGACCAATAGTTGCTGGGTTATTAATGGATATATAAAGAGACTTCTTGTAAATAAAGTTCCCTTTTCGCCATCTTGGTTCGTCTGCCTGAATTATCTCAGCCAGCTTCTGCAACCCTCAGGGACTGTAAAGCCACACACAACCATTTCCATTTACCATTTCCAACCAGTTTACCATCACCATTTCAGCTCAACACCAGCTCAGGGCTTCCCCAAGGCAGGAATTGCCCAGGCAGGGCCTCACCATTTTGGTGTAGAGCGCTCGGATGGAAGGGCTGGTTGCCAGCAGCTCTGCAATCTCCCCTTTCTTCTCCTCCAGGTTGAACTGAGCGAGCCAGGCCTCGAGAAGCTCAGCAGGGCCTGTTTGGGACAAGCACAGCATAACAATCCTTGGACAAACCAGGCAGGAAGAGTTTGGGGAAGTTTCACTGGAAAGATGCTCAGACTGAGCAGAAAGGAGACACAGAGCCCACGGAGTATCAGAGCTCCTCTGCCAGCACAAGGCTGTGGTTGCACTGTTTTAGAACCTTTCTGTTCTTTCTCACAGAGAGTGGAGATAAACTGCATTCTTTTACTTTCTTAATCTCTGTGTTTGGTATTAGGTGACATTTGGTTGTGACCAATGGTTTTAGGAGGTGGATTCTTTACTGACCAATAGTTGCTAGAATATTAATGGATAGATAAAGAGACTTCTTGTAAATAACCTTTCCCTTTTTGCCATCTTGGTTCGTCTGCCTGAATTCTCTCAGCCAGCCTCTGCAACCCTCGGGGACTCTAAAGCCACACAAGGCCATGTGGCACCAATTCCAGCTGGGCCAGTAAATTCAGCCTGAGCTGGTCCTTGATGCAACATCGCTGGCCCCAAAGGCTTTAGGGAATTCCAGCTGACCCCCACAGCCCCAGGAGCAGCAGCCCTGCACTCTCCATACCATCAGGCTCGTTGCAGTAGGTGGCCGGGTCAGACTGGAGGCTGTAGAGACGAGCCTGGAGGGGACACACAGGGACAAGTGTCAGGGACAGGGACAGCAGCAGAGCCCTGGGATGGGGCTCAGGATGCTCCCCTGGTGATGGGACACTCACCTTGGCACTGTCGTAGGGCTCGGTGGTACCTGAGGGTGTTGCCATCAGCGTTATAACGTCACAGTCGATGGTCTTGTCCGGTGAGGGAGCAAAGGTGTCTGAGATGACCCCCAGGAAGTCAGACAGTCCCTTCCTCACCTTCTCGGTGGCACCTGAGGAACCTTCCGTCCTCTTCAAGGGGAGAAGAAGCACAGTGTCAGCAAAATCCCAAAATTTCTGGGAAGGATCCTTAGAGAAGCAGGATCCCTCCCTTCAGGAAAGGGCTATGGGCTGGAAGGCTGTGAGGGGAGCCATCTGCCTCGGGAAGGCAAGATTTGTGACAGGTTTGTGGGATGGATTTGGGGCTGGCTGGTCTGGGGTGGGACTGTCCCAGCAGCAGCTGTGCAGGGCTGAGGCTCACAGCTCATGTGGAGAGCCGGTGTCACCCTGCAGTGACACTGCCAGCGTCCCACCCACAGCGTAAGGGGAGAGGGGACCTTCCTCTGCTATCTGCAAGGCCAGGGAGGGGTAGGACAAGAGGGAATGGCCTTAGGATAGAGGAAGGCAGCGTTAGATGGGACATTGGGAAGGAATTCTGCCCTGTGAGGGTGGTGGGATGGAATTCCCAGAGGAGCTGCGGCTGCCCCATCCCTGGAAATGTTCCAGGCCAGGCTGGACTGGGCTTGGAGCAGCCTGGGATGGTGGGAGGGGTCCCTGCCCATAGCAGGGGGTGGCACTGGATGGTCTTTGAGCCCTCCCAGCCCCTACTCACTGCCAGCTTGTCCTTGACCACGCTGGCGGTGGCGGCGATGGTGCAGGCCGTGTCATGCTGCACCACCTGCGTGAACTCGGCCAGGTCCCGTTTCATGAATTCCAGAGCCTCTGTGGACTGCAAGGAGACAACAGAGGGACTGTCCAGGCTTTGGGTTCTCCCACAAAGCCAGGATCGCTCCCAGCACATCACAAAAACTGAAGTGTGAGAGTTCAGCCGAGCTGGGCAATGCGTAGGACTAGAATAACCTGAATAACAACAGCATTTGCTATGCCCAAAACACATTCCAGGAGGTTTTTAAGCCAAGAATAGGAAAACACAGGTTGGGAAAAGCCTGGTTTTAAGTTTTGTGTATAATTAACACAAGCAATGCTGTCACAGGCAGGAAATTACACATCACAAAGCGATGCTGGAGGCACAACCCTCCGTGCTCGGGGGGTGATTTTCACATGACAGAGACCATCATGACCCAGAGCTCCCTGAGCCAGAGGATCCGCAGCAAACACATCCCAATCCCTCTGTGAGAGGACTCCTCCCCAGCTGTGCTCCAGCCCCGCAGGCTCTTGGGGCACCCAGAGGGATCCCCAAGGACCCTGGCAGGTCCCACCCGCCCGATCCCAGCCGATCCCGGCGGTTCTCACCTTCTCCTTGACGGCCTGGTAGCTCTGCTGGAGCCAGCTCCGCCACCAGCCCCCATCCTCCCTGCGCGGGAGGGACACAGCGTCAGGACACGGTGACACAAACATGGAGCCCGAGCCCAGATCCACACCCAGATCCCAGATCCCGACCCCAGAGCAGGATCCCAGACCCCAGGATCCCCCAAACCCCAAACCCCATATCCCAACCCCAGATTCCAAACCCAGACTAGGATCTCAGACTGCGCCCCCAAACCCCAGGTTCCAGATCCTGACCCCAGAACAGGATCCCAGACCTCAGGAGCCCCCAAACCCCAGATCCCATATCCTGACCCCAGATTCCAAACCCGGGCCAGGATCTCAGACTGAGCCCCCAAACCCCAGATTCCAGATCCCAACCCCAGATTCCAAACCCAGATCCAGACCCAGGCTGCAGATCCAGATCCTAGACTCTGACTCCAAACCCAGACCTCAGACCCCCGATCCAAATCCCAGACCCCAGACCCCTATCCCACACACAGATCCCAGAGCGCAGATCCAGATCCCTGATCCGGAGCCCAGATCCAGACCCCGACAGCAGATCCCAATCCCAGACCCAGATCGCAATTAGACCCCAACCCCAGTCCCAATCCCACACAGAGATCCCAGAGCGCAGACCCAGATCCCTGATCCTGAGCCTATGTTCAGACCCCGACAGCAGATCCCAACCCCGACCCCAGACCCAGATCCCAATCAGACCCCGAGCTAAATTCCAGATCCCAGATCCCAATCCCACACACAGATCCCAGAGTGCAGATCCAGATCCCTGATCCGGAGCCCAGGGTCAGACCCCGACAGCAGATCCCAGCCCCAGATCCCAATCAGATCCCGACCCCAGATCCCAATCCCACACACAGATCCCAGAGCGCAGATTCAGACCCCGACCCCAGACCCAGATCCCAACCAGACCCCGACCGCAGATTCCACTCCCCAAATCCCGGCCCCGCTCCCGGTCCTGTCCCGCTCCCGTCCCTGTCCCGTTCCCGTCCCGGTCCCAGTCCCGTTCCCGGTCCCCATCCCGGTCCCTGTCCCTGTCCCGGCCCCGCCGCCCCCCGGCCGTGCCCCGCTCACCCCTCCGCCATCTTGGCGGTGTGACGTCACCAATATTTACCGACCCCTCACCCCGCGGGCCCCGCCCCGAGCCGTGCCTCTCTGACGTCACTTCCTGCCCCGCCCCGGGGGCGCGGCCCGGGTACGGCGGCCGGGCGGGACCGGGAGCGGGGCCGGAGCGGGGCCGGAGCGGGGCCGGGCGGAGGTGAGCCGTGGGCGCCGAGCGCTCCCGGGGCGGGCGGGACGCGTTCCGGGGCACCCCGCGGTTGTGCAGGGCGGTGCTTGGAGCAGGGAGGTGTCCCGGTACCGGGCAGGACGGTCCTTGATGTTCCGGGGGATGCCGATCCCGGGAGATCGGTCCTTGGCGCGGCGGGGCATCCCGGGACCGGGCAGGGATGGTGTTCTAACGGATCCTGGTACCGGGCGGGACGGTCCTTGGTGTCCCGGGACATCCCGTGGGTACCGGGCGGGACGATCCTTGACGGTGTGTGGAACCCCCGGTACCGGGCGGGACGGTCCTTGGAGCACGGGGGGATCCAGTACCGAGCAGGGTGGTTCTTGACGGGGCGGGGTATCCCGGTACCGAGCAGGGTGGACCTTGGCGTTCTAAGGGACCCTGATACCGGGAAGAACGGTCCTTGGTGTTCCGGGACATCCCGTGGGTACCGGGCGGGTCAGTCCTTGGTGTTCGGGACATCCCGTGGGTACCGGGTGGGACGGTCCTTGGTGGGATGTGGGACCCTCGGTGCTGGGCAGGACGATCCTTGTTGGGGTGTGGGACCCCCGGTACCGGACAGACCGAACCCTGGCGGGGTGTGGGACCCCCGGTACCGGACAGAACGGACCCTGGCGGGGTGTGGGACCCCCGGTACCGGACAGAACGGACCCTGGCGGGGTGTGGGACCCCCGGTACCGGACAGAACGGACCCTGGCGGGGTGTGGGACCCCCGGTACCGGACAGACCGGGCCCTGGCAGTGTCTCCGGGGCGCTTCCCGCATCCGCGGTGTCCCCGGCGCGGAGCGGGGGTGGCAGCGGCGGTGTCCCCGCGTGTCCCCGCGTGTCCCGGTGCTGACGGCTCGCTCTGTTTCCGCACAGCCATGGAGGTGCAGTCGTACTACACCAAACTGCTGGGCGAGCTGAACGAGCAGCGCAAGCGAGACTTCTTCTGCGACTGCAGCATCATCGTGGAGGGCAGGATCTTCAAAGCGCACAAGAACATCCTGTTCGCCAACAGCGGCTACTTCCGAGCGCTGCTCATCCACTACATCCAGGACAGCGGCCGCCACAGCACGGCCTCGCTCGACATCGTCACCTCCGAGGCTTTCTCCATCATCCTGGATTTCCTCTACTCCGGGAAGCTGGATCTGTGCGGGGAGAACGTGATCGAGGTGATGTCTGCCGCCAGCTACCTGCAGATGACCGACGTGGTGAACTTCTGCAAGACCTACATCAGGTCCTCGTTGGATATCTGCCGGAAAATCGAGAGGGAAGCGGCGTTCTTCCAGGCTGACAGCGGCAGCTCCGCCAGGGAGGGCACCTCCTTGGGCTCCAAGAGCCAGTGCTCCACCTCTGTGTCCTCTCTGCAGGAGAAGGAGAGGATTCCCGAGTGCCAGCGGGACCCTCCGTGCGGGGACTGCAGCAGCTGCCACCGCCTGGAGCTGGTGGCCAGGGACCCCCTGAGCAATGACTCCCCCGACGAGTCCTCCTCGCTGCCCAAAGGGGTGGAACCCAAAGTGGAGTTCGACCCCGACGAGGTGGAGGTGGAGGTGGGCGAGCGGCTGCCCCAGTACCCCACGGCGATTTCGCTGGAGCAGATGGAGGAGGGGCAGCCCGTGGACCTGGCCTGCAATAATTACCACATGAAGCAGTTCCTGGAGGCTCTGCTGCGCAACAGCTCGGCGCAGAGGAAGGAGGACGTGGTGCATCACTTTGTCCGGGGATTTGAGGGTAGGGCTGAGGATTCAGGAGTAGCCATGAGCTCCATGATGGACATTCACAGCGACTGGTATGGTGAGGACGCAGGTGAGAGGACTCGGGGGGTGCAGGAATGGAATGGAGGAGGGAACAGCTTTGTTGGGCCACTTCTTTTTGTTATTCTTGTTCAGGAATATATTGCTGAGTATTTTGGCACAGTGAAATAAACTCTTGTTGTGCACTTGACAAGCAGCTGTACTCGTTTGTTCGGTGCAGCCCGCGGGAGGTGAGTATTCCTGACAGCTCTGGAGCTCCCAAATCACCCCAAAACTCCAGCGGGGGATATTCTGCTGTAATAAACAAACTCTTTGGGACCTCGTTGAATCTTCTTTAAAAAGAATTTTTCTGTGGTGATGCTCGTGTTCTAAAGAGCGATCCAGGAGAGGCTGAGCTGCCGCGAGAGGGATCTGCTGCAGGACTGGTGTGGCAGAAGGAGCTCACCCACCACAGCTCCTGCCAGCTCTTTGGAATTCAGAGGGCAGAAATCACTTTTATCCAACGCTGAGTGATTCCTACAAGTCCTTTAGGAGCGCTGAAAGCTTTAAACTCTGTGCTATAGCATAAAGATGAGGTTTTTTTCACTTTTCAGCTGTTGGTCACTGAGGTTTTGCTGCTGCCCCGAGCCCAGCGCCAGTTGGAATATCTCAGAAATATCTTCTGGCAGCAGTGCCAGGCACCTGGAGAAGAAGAAAATCATTCCCATGTGCATTCATCCTGAAGTGGACAATAAAGATCTGGGCATTTAATCTGGTTTTTGATAAGTTCCTTGTCCAAACAGCGTCGTGCAGACGGGAGGTGGCTCTGACAAGCTGCAAGTGCCAGGGGTGCCGAGGATGTGACAAATGCCACCGTGCTGTGGGCAGCAGGCAGGGCTGGCACCGACTGCAGCCAGCAAGTTTATTTTCATGTCATCTCCAGCTCCAGCTGCCTGTGTGATCCTAAAGCCAATAAAAGTGACAAATCCTCTCACTGCTTTCAAATAAGGCACTGATAAAATCACAAATCCACTTTTACTGTCACCAGCAGCTCCCCGAGCAGAGCTGTCACCACTCCTGCTGGTGCTTTTTGATGTGTGGCAAGGCAAGAACATCCAACACACAAACTTCTCTTTTTCTTCCCTCAACATCTCCAGGCTGTTAATGAGTCATTAAAAGGGAAATGCTTCCAGAATTTGATGGAGAACATCAGGTGTCCTGACAAAATATCAGAAATGTTAGCGGGAGATGGGTTTTAAGTAGGAGTGAGGGAAAAGAAACCAAACCTTCCATTCCTTCTGTTTCTGTGCTAAAACAGGACACGGTGGCACTGGGGAGAGTGGGATTTTCTCAGCTTTCAGCGGTGCTGCTGCCTCAGCTTTTTCACGAGGCACCAGGAATGAGAAATACAAAGTTCTGAGAGCAGAATGGTGCGCTCAGGTCGATAGATGAGATAAAAAACGCTTATTTTTAGGTGTCCACCTCTCTTCCAGTCATCCTTCACAGCAGCAGGAGGGTAAAGAGGCTCCCTGCAAGCAGGGCAGGACTAAGAACTGGCTTGGTTTGGGTTTTAATGGAGCTCTAAATGCCCAGCAGGGATTAGCAATCCCTTGGGAAGCTCCGAAATGGGGTGAGATGACTCTCACTCACGTCGTTAATGAGAGACACACCTTTTTTGATAGTGGGTTGGATAAAGCTTACTACAAAGGATGCTCTGCTTGTGGAAGAGCTCAAGGCTTGACACACAAAACATTTCCCTGAATCAGTGCCTGGAACAGGGAGAATTAATCCTTTGGCATCGCATCTCCACCTTTCTGCTGGAAGGGAAGCTGGGCTGGTGCTGAAAAACTCAGCCATGCCCACATTTCTGTAAAATGGATCTTGAAATTTAATTCTCTTCTCACACCTGCCTTCATAAATCGTGTATTACTTGTGGTTTGGTTTTAGGAACAGTAAAATATTGCCAGGAAATATGTTGGAGTGGTTCATCTGGTTATTCCCAGCAGGAAAGGAGTGGAAATAGTCATATTTTCAGAGCTAAATATAAAAGCACATAGACAAAATGTGCTGTTCCTGCCTGCAGTTTGTGCTGAAGGTTTTAGTTTCTGATGCTGATTTAATAATAAAAAAAGGAAGTAGGAGACTTGCCATGGCTGAGATGGAGCAGAGACACCGCTGCACTAAAAGCAGATTTTTGGTGCTTAATTAAATGGCTTTTTACATAAAATGGATGTGTTTTGCTGCCGTGAGCAGCAGCCAGGCTGATTTTGCAGGCACTTGGGCACCTGCAGGTGCACAAATGGCACAGCCTGAGCAAACCCCAGGTGAGCCAAGCCTGGGGAGAGGGCAACGCAGAGCTCTGATCTCAGACTGGCAGCGAGCAGGAGCCACCAGAGCAGCTCAGAACGTGCCTGAGCTAACTGATGCCTGAAAGAGAGGCCAGAACAAATCAGGAGTATAAAATGTGGACAAATTTATTCGAGGCCTTCAAGGTGCACTCGGGCAAGCAAAGTCCCCCCAGGGACTACACCCAAAATGGGCACTGGGTCACGAGCCCTTCACCTTTGATAAGTTCTGTGCCATTAGATATTGTCCCCTAATTCTCCAATTGCACCCTCAGGTGATGATGTTCAGCACCCCAGGCCTGCTCCCCCCAGCTCACTGATTTTTACATATTTTCAGGCCCTAAGGCAATGAATACATCCTTGAATCTGTGTTCAGAGAGCCTTGTTTGGCCAAAGGTGCTGAGAACAGAGCATTTTAGCACTAAGAAGCACAAAACTGCAGCAAGTTACAGATGCATGACGAGAAAAAAACTAGAAATACTCAAAGGCATCATAACCATGTGTTGTAATCAAATACCGCTTCAACCATGTGTGTTTTGTCCCCAAGGTGACGTGCTGGTGGTGCCCATCAAGCTGCACAAGTGTCCCTTCTGCCCCTACACGGCCAAGCAGAAGGGCATCCTCAAGCGCCACATCCGCTCGCACACCGGCGAGAGGCCCTACCCCTGCGAGACCTGCGGGAAGCGCTTCACCCGCCAGGAGCACCTGCGGAGCCACGCGCTCAGTGTGAGTTCCAGGGCTTGGACCCAGCAGGGAATTTATTTTAAAATTTTTTCTTGGAGTTTTCCGGTGGTGTTTCCCGAAGGAAGTGATGGTTTGCAATGCGAGAGGAGGTTTTCAATTAGTAATGATACTTGGTTTGTTGTTTTGATCTGTTGGATATTTGAGATTTCTCCTGGAGTGGATAATAAGGATTTGGGCATTTTGTTTCCCCAGTTTGTTAGGTTGGATATTGGGGAGGAATTCTGCCCTGTGAAGTTGGTGAGGTTTTGGATTCCCCATTCCTAGAAGTGTCCAAGGCCAGGCTGGACAGGGCTTGGAGCAACCTGGGCTAGTGGAAGATGTCCCTGCCCATGGCAGGAGGTGGAACTGGATAAACTTTAGGTCCCTTCCAGCCCAAACCATGATCCAAACACAAATCCACAATCCTTGCACTTGTGTAGCCCAAATTTTTGTGTCCAGACACACAACGGGACCCCTTCAGCTGAAGGGTGGCTGTTTTTCTATTCTGGGAATCTTGAACTGGATAAACTTTAGGTCCCTTCCAGCCCAAACCATGATCCAAACACAAATCCATGATTCTTACTCTTGGGTAACCCAAATTTTTGTGCCCAGACACACGATGGGACTCCTTCAGTTGAAGTGTGGGAAGGGGTCCAGTCCCACACTTTCTATTCTATTTTGTTTTTCTATTCCGGGAATCTTTTTCCTCTAAAATTTGGAAATGGATAAACTTTAGGTCCTTTCCGACTCAAACCATGATTCAAACACAAATCTATAATTCTTGCTCGTGGGTAGGCCAAATTTTTGTGTCCAGAAACACGATTGAAGCCTTGCTATTTTTCTATTCTAGGAATCCTTTTTCCTCAAAGTTTGGAACTAGGTAAACTTTAGGTCCTTTCCGACCCAAACCATGATTCAAACACAAATCCACGATTCTCGCACTTGGGTAGCCCAAATTTTTGTGTCTGGAAACATGACTGAAGCCTGGCTGTTTCTCTGTTCTGGGAATCTTTTTCCCTCTAAATTTGAAACTGGATAAATTTCAGGTCCCTTCCAACCCAAACCATGATTCAAACACAAATTCATGATTTGAGTAGCCCAAATTTTTGTGTCCAGACACATGATGGGACCCCTTCAGCTGAAGGGCGGCTGTTTTCCTATTCTGGGAATCTTGAACTGGATCAACTTTAGGTCCCTTCCAACCCAAACCATGATCCAAACACAAATCCACGATTCTCGCACTTGGGTAACCCAAATTTTTGTGCCCAGACACACAACGGGACCCCTTCAGCTGAAGCTTCAGAAGGGGTCCCGTCCCATGCTTTCTATTCTGTTTTGTTTTTCTATTCTGGAAATATTTTTTCCTCTAAGTTTGGAACTGGATAAGATAAACTTCAG
Source organism: Acanthiza pusilla (assembly GCA_036630365.1). NCBI lineage: Eukaryota > Metazoa > Chordata > Aves > Passeriformes > Acanthizidae > Acanthiza > Acanthiza pusilla. The sequence goes on along the minus strand of JAXCHO010000176.1, from coordinate 2,096,156 downwards.
GTCCCTTCCAGCCCAAACCATGATCCAAACACAAATCCATGATTCTTGCACTTGGGTAGCCGAAGTTTTTGACCCCTTCAGCTGAAGCGTGGCTGTTTTCCTATCCTGGGAATCTTTTTTCCCCAAAGTTTGGAACTGCATAAACTTTAGGTCCCTTTCTGACCCAAACCATGATTCAAACACAAATTCATGATTTGAGTAGCCCAAATTTTTGTGTCCAGAAACAAATTTTTGTGTCCTTCAGCTGAAGCGTGTGAAGGATTCTCGTCCCACGCTTTCTATTCCACTTTGTTTTTCTATTCCGAGAATCTTTTCCCCCCAAAATTCTCTGTTCTCCCCGCAGGTCCATCGCTCCAACAAACCCATCATCTGCAAGGGCTGCAGGAGGACCTTCACCAACAGCCTGTCCCAGGGGCTGCGGCGCTTCGGGCTCTGCGACAGCTGCACGTGTGTCACCACCACCCACGAGGACTCCATGCCCATCAACCTCAGCCTCATGGAGACGTCCTCGGAGGGGCAGGAGAAGGGCGATGCTGACAACGATTGGCCCATCTACGTGGAGTCCGGAGAGGAAAACGACGCGGCGGATGATGAGGATGGCGAGGACAAGCAGGAAATCCACCGGAGTTTGTCGGACAGAGAAACTCTGATGTAGCAGCGGGAGGAGAGGGGGAGCGGCGTCTGCGACAGAAAACTGAGTGTTGGTTTTTATTATTCTGGTTTTTAATTACAGAGTGGGGAGAAATGGAATTTTTAATGGTTTTTTTTTAAGTTTTCAGTGCTGTGCACCAGAAATCTGTGAAGAATCTTCCGCCTGGGGTTCGCAGAGGTTGGATTTGAGTGATTTCTCTGCCTCCTGGTTTTGGTTTTGCAGGTGGAACATCTCTGGGTTGTTCTGGGGACAGATTTCTTCAAATAATGCTGTTGTGGTCCTTGATCCCTGATGTGAAAGGGGCACCACCTTTTCTCTGAGGATGACATGAAATGTGGTTTACACCTCTCACCTTGGGACTTTTCCAAACTCATCTGTGATCTTTCTGTCTTAGGACAGTATTATCTAAATGATAAACCAGAAGTGTTTGCTTGGACTGGATTTAACCTGGAAACCAGGGCAGAAAAAACAGGATTTAAAAAAAAAAAATGCTGCTGCTGAAAGGATAGACAGGAAGAATAAATCTATTTCACATGCCCTTAATTGCAGGAATTTAGAGGTCAAGCTTCTGAATTTTTACTGAATTTTCCTCTCCTCAGAGCTCAGGCTGCAGCTCTTCAGCTGTGTCTTTAATATCACTCAGACTTCAGTAGTCTTGGCTTAAGAAATATTAATTACAAATAGTGGTGTCTAGTGGTCTGGACTAAGAGAAAAACCCAAATTCTTTTCGGCTTTTTACAATAGGAGTTAAAAGCTGTCGAGCAGGTTCCTTGGGAACTCTGGCAGATTGAATAACCAGATCCACACCTGGTGTAGCTGAGGAGCAGTGAAATACCTGAGCTGTGCTTTCCAAGAGCTCTGAATGCCCTTTTTGAATCCTTCCCTTTCTCCTTTACTGTAATTTCTTTCAGAATTTGGGGATCCTTTTGTGATTTATGTTTTGTGATTTTATCCAATATTTATTTATTTTTTTTTACAAAAAACCTCCACTGTGGACCTGCTGTTATTGCTGGGGTAGCTAAAGGTTTTGGAAGGAGGTGAGATTTTGTTCCCTTTCCAGCAGCAAGTTGATAAGAGCTATCAAAACTCAGGCTGGGAAGGTTTAGAAGAAAACCCCACTTAGGGGTGACCTCCTGTTCCCTAAGCGAGGGACAAAACTGAAAAATACTGTGAAATAAGACTGTTAATGCTTCTTCTCTCTGCTGTTTGTATTTCATGAGAAGGCAAATTTTGAGTTTTTCTGGCTGGAGCAAGCGCTGGATCAGAGCTCTGTTTTACAGATTTGGCTGACAAAGAGTGAGCAGTTCCTCCCACCTGAGATGGTGATTCCTGAGGATTTTGGTGTCACGATTTTACACTTGGCAAACCAAAAAAACCAAGAGCCCTCTGATTTAACCAGGGTTTTTCCTTTTCCATTTGAAAAAGAGCAATTCAGCTTCTCCCTCTGGTTCATCCAGCAGTGAAACAGTCCCACTGTGATGTCAGATTTATTAGTGAGAGGCGATTCTGCTCTCACGATTTCATTGCCACGCCAGGTAGGATGAGGAAAGAAGAAACGAGGTTCCTTTTAAAGAAATCACTTTGTTGGTGGTTGCTGGAAAGAGCAGAAGGTAAAGAGATTTTTTCTCTTGCTGAATATCACCACGAAATGTGCTGTTTTTATTTTCTGTCCCTTCATTTGGGGGAGTTTCAGCTCATCTGTAAATTTGAGTTTGGAGCAGGTGGAACACATCATCATGGAAGAACCTCACTGGGACAAAATTTCCAAAATTCCCTGCTCTGGAGCCCCTGTTTTAGTGAATCTGAATGAAGGAACACCAAAGGGACAGCTCACGAAGGTCCAGATTTGGAATTGAGCTCTGCTGAAAATCCTGCTGCGTTTTTGGCTCCTTGGTGCTCTTGAAAACCTGAGCAAAACATGGGCTTCCAAATCTCTCAATTTGGAAATGCCACTTCCAGCCTCCCGGGGATTTTGGATTTCTGGGCTCCTGCTGGATTTTTGGTGGGTCCAGAGGGTGATAAAGGTGATTAAAGAGGGATTTTCTGCATCGAGAGCCGCCGGGAATGAGCCACGGATGATTCGGTGTTTTTTGGGACACTCACTGATGGAAGCAGGGCAGGAATGTAAATAGGGATCCAAAATGATATTTAGTGACCAGGAGCCCCCAGTTTTGGTCACGAAGATTCCACCTCGTTGCAAATATTGGTAGAAGCCTCTAGACCTGGAATATGAGCCGAGCCTGGTTCTCCATGAACGTGGGAAGCTCCTGAGTTGTCTCTGAGCCTGTGGAGACACTCGGGGCAGGGAAATCCAACCCCTTGGGAATTCTGGGTGTTGCAAGAGCTGCAGGAGTGGCTGCAGAGACCTTTCCCAGCTGCACCCCTAGTTCTGGTCACGAAGATTCCACCTCAGTGTAAATATTGGTAGAAGCCTCTAGAGCTGGAATATGAGCCAAGCCTGGTTCTCCATGAGCCTGGGAAGCTCTTGAGTTGACTCTGAGCCTGTGGAGACACTCAGGGCAGGGAAAACCAATCCCTTGGGAAGGCTGGGTGCTGCAAGAGCTGCAGAGACCTTTCCTAACTGCACCCCCAGTTCTGGTCATGAAGGTTCCACCTCGTTGTAAATATTGGCAGAAGCTTCTAGAGCTGGAATATCAGCCGAGCCTGGTTCTCCACGAGTGTGAAAAGATTCTGTGCTGACTCTGAGCCTGTGGAGACATCTGGAGCAGGGAAATCCAACCCCTCGGGAATTCTGGGTGTTGCAAGAGCTGCAGAGACCTTTCCCAACTGCACCCCTAGTTCTGGTCACGAAGAGTCCACCTCGGTGTAAATATTGATAGAAGCCTCTAGAGCTGGAATTCAGCAGATCCTTGTTCACCACCTCATGGGAAGCTTCTGTGCTGACTCTGAGCCTGTGGAGACACTCGGGGCAGGGAAATCCAACCCCTTGGGAATTCTGGGTGTTGCAAGAGCTGCAGGAGTGGCTGCAGAGACCTTTCCCTCATCCTGCTGTCTTTGGTCTTAGAGATTGTTCTTGTGTGTCTTGTGCCTAGGGAATGGAGCTGTCAGGGGTCCGGGGCGGGCGGGGGGTTGGTTTTTCCCCAGGGAAAAACGCCACCAAACTCGGGGTTTCCTGTTGGATTGTCATTTTGTGCTGCTTTGTTTTCCGTGGAGTCCTCTCAGCCTTTGTATGTAGAAGAAGGTGTAGTTTATTCACATTTTTGTGACAGGGTGTTCATGTAAATCTGTTTGCTTGTGCTTTTCCACTTCGTTTTCTGGATGTGTTTTCCCTGAACTCTTTCGTTTTTAGATCAGCTTCTACAGGCTTTGAGAAAATGCTGTTGGCTGTTTAAAAACCTTCCTTATGGTGCTTGATGAAGAATCAAAAAATCACGTTTTTAGAAGAGTTATTTCTAATAGAATCTCTTTCTCAAAGGTTTTTAAAGGCCGTGCAGACGACATATCTTAACATCCTAGCTCGATGTACTTGACTTTGTTTAGGAATACACATTTTAATGTATTTTTGCACAGAAATGCACTGTATTTCACTGAAGGAATACATGCTGCACTGGTATTTGTAGTGCATTTAACCTCTTGGTGCAAAGCCCTTGTAAATCTTCCAAATGTGCTCGTTTGATTTCCTGATGTTTTGTAAGACAGTTTCATAACCGAAGTCCTTTGGTCCAGTAACGATGACAAATTCTTATAAACTGAACCTTATTTGTAGAAGTGACTGAACTATATTTGTGGATCTTGGAGCATTCTGGAGTTTTTTGATTGTCTAGAAAATAAAACTCTCTGAGAGGGTTGCTTGAATTTTTTTACCGTTCGAATGTTGACTGAGTAAACCTGAGAGTGTTTAGATTGAGGCTGACGTTTCAATTTCTTGAATTAAAATCAAAGAACTAGTATTTCTATTTAATTAATCCTATTAAAATGAATATATCAATTTCTGGGGACAGACAGTTTGCAAGAAGAAGTTTTTGGAAGGAAAGGACTAAAAGAATCCTGTTCTTAAACCCCAGTCAAGTGAATTTTTTAGAAAATATTTTATTTTGTTAACAGTGACTTCATTTTCTTAACAGTCTTTGTAGTTTTATTCTAATCCAACTTTTAAAACTCTTTTTAAAGCTTTTAATTTTCTGCTGGGGAGCAGACACCGATCCCAGCTAGGAGGAAACACACATGGGGATGGGAACAGCATCCTAAATATTCTTTCCAGATAATTTTGAATTGTATCGAATATTTCACAGTCTTGCTGCAAGTACACAATTTTTCCTATTTTTTTTTTCTCATGAAAGATGTGAGGGAGAACTCGGAGGGAGTGAAAAGGATTGGTGGAAAGGATTCTTTGTGGGGGAAGGAGGGAGGAAAGCAGAGCAGGGCCATCAGAGGGTGTCAAAGAACTCGCTAATGGTTTGGGAGGAGAATTGTTTGGGTCCAGCCCTAAGCCATCAACATGAGCTTTATGCAAATTTGGGACATTTGGGTGTTCCGGGAAACTGGCTGAAGATAAGAGTTTTAATTGTTCTGCTGGAACAGGATTAGGATTTTGGGATGAAACTCCTGACAGATTCTGCCTCTGCCACCAAATCTCAGGTTTTTCCTAAATTGTGTGTTCTAGGAAAGATTCCTCCCTGGACTCAGGGGTTTAGGACATTCTGATTTCCTGTTCGTTTTGAAATAAGGAGCGATCTCCAGGTGACCTGGAGGCTGCGTGGAATTGTACCTGAAGGAATTTGGATTTGTACCTGAAGGAATTTGGATTTGTACCTGAAGGAATTTGGGTTTGTACGTGAAGGAATTTGGATTCGTACTCGAAGGTTTGTATTTTATTTATAGTCGAAGGTTTGTATTATATTTTTACCCGAAGGTTTGTATTTTATTTTTACTCGAAGGTTTGTATTTGGATTCGTACTCGAAGGTTTGGATTTGTAATCAAAGATTTTTATTTTATTTTTACTCAAAGGTTTGTATTTTATTTTTACTCGAAGGTTTGGATTTTATTTGTACTCGAAGGTTTGGATTTTATTTGTACTCGAAGGTTTGGATTTTATTTGTACTCGAAGGTTTGGATTTTATTTGTACTCGAAGGTTTGTATTTTATTTTTCCTCGCAGACGAAGGTGCAGCTCAAATCCTGGCGATCCAACTCTCCTGGTTTGGTTCTTGGGAAAGCTGAGGACAGGAACGGTGATGCAAATGAAGAAAAGCCAAACTCAAGCTGGAAATGATTGCATGGAAATTGTAATCTCGTTCTTAATTCATTTCTAGTCATGCTTTGAATTCTTCCTTAAGTTGTTCTGGTAAGAAAACAACTCTGGAATTGAAAAATTCTGGAGTTTTTCTTTGGATGAATAGCCCTGGATATTTAAAATCAGAAAATTCACTACTATTGAAGGCCGTGATTCTTGAGAAACATGTATTTAGAGGAGAACTGAAATCTTAACTGGTGCCACTCTTAATTAGACTATTATTATATAATATATTATGCTATTATATATTATTACTGTTAATTCTTGATCATATTTGGTTACCAAACCCAAAGAGAAATGCACATTAATTCTTGATCATATTTGGTTACCAAACCCAATGAGAAATGCACGTTAATTTTCGTATCAGCAAGAAAAATGTAATTTTTTTAGCGTAATTGGTAAATTGTTCTCTGAAGAGCAGACTCAGTCTTGCTCTGCAACACTTGCTGTGAGGAGCACCTCCTTCACCTCCTTCACACAGCTGCCTTCGCATTCCCACTGCATAAACTCTCCAAAAACATCTCAACTTCAAGTGGAACTTTCTCAGCTGGAATCAATAGCTCTAAAATTTAGAAAATTAACCAAAAAAAACTCACTGCGTTTCTAGGATCAGCACGTTTGGGGTGCGTCATGGTGCAAAAAAAGGGTGAAATCAGCCCCACGGGTGGGAAAACCAAATTTTGTTCCGTGGCTGTTCCTGGATCCACAGCACAGAGAAGGAGCAGAAAATACTCAGAGAAGGCACTTGCAGCATCTTTAAAAATTCTAATTAAGCTACTCTAGATACCACGGAAATTTCCCCCATATTTTTTAAATTCTATTGCCTGTTCTTGGCAGATGGAGAACCCTCGAGCTGCTGTTGACAGCCCCCAGTGATAGAGGAGTGAAAGCACCACTCGGGCAAGTCAAACAGAACAAATACCTGCAGATAATTCTTTTCCGAGGGAAGCTTTCCACTGATGAAATAATTTAGGCATAAATGGGGAAAAAATATGTAGAATGTTGAGCAGCCTGGTCTAGTGTAAGGTGTCCCTGCCCAAGGTCCTCTCCAGCTCAAACCATCCTGGGATTCTGTGATAAATAAAAAGAAAGGCAAAAATTAACTTTAAAGGAATGAATTAATGAGGTATTAAAACATGATATGACAAATAAATGGCCTGGTTTATATTAATCTGATTTTTTAGTTATTTCTCAGTGGTAGGAGCTGTGATAAATTCCAGTTGTTTTCTGTGCAAGAATGATTAATTTAGAGCAGAATCTTACAGAAGCAGAATGGGTCTAATGAAGATTTTAAGAGCGAGGCCTGAGTTTGAAAAAAGAATCTACAAAACTAAGGATGTTTATGAAAAAGGAGGAATTGAGCTGGAGAAAAATAGTTATATATGTATATAAAAAATATATATATATGGATATAAATTGGAAATTAATAAATGCATATGGTACAGTGGGAGAGTGCTCCTAATGATCAAAGGCAAGAGTCTTTGGAATGTTATCTTTAAGATAAAGAGTCTTTAGTCAATTTTGCTACTAAGTGGGGAAAGAAACATAGATTGTTTCAAGGTGGAACGTCTGAAGTTATGGAAGGCCAAGAATGCCACAAAGGATTCGGTTAAGGAAGAATGGTTTCCATGGGAAAATAAATATTTATGAAAAATAACTGGGGCGTCAAAATCACAGAAACGACCCTGGTGGTAAGAAGAGGAAGGAGAAAGATACTAAACTTCGAGGGAGAGAAGGTGAGAGGTTCAGGTTTCGCTTTCAGATATGTTTTCTTCAGAAGATAACAGATACCAACAGAGAAAAGAAGATGTCACATCTCCTTTGGAAGATGCTGCAAGAGAAAGGAGAAGGATTTGGGTCATCGAGGCCCCTGCTATAGATAAAGGTGTGAAAAGGAGGCATCTAGGGCATGCCATCCCCTCCCGGGCAGCATGTGGGTGTGGGAAGCGGCGAGCGGCGGCGGCCGCGGGGCGCTCGGGCCGGGGAAGGCGCTGGGCTGCGGCTGCAATCGGTGCGTTGCCCCTTTAATTGTGTCCCCAGCCCTCGGGCGTCTCTGTCCAACGCCCACGTCAGCAAATACCTTTTGTTTCTCTCCCGTTCGGGCTCGCAGGGCTCGGGGCTGCGGGAGCAGCGGCGCGTCGCCTCCAGGCACGGCGAGCCCCGAGGCGGGGCCGGGGACCCTGCAGCCACCGCCCGCTCCCCCCGGCTCGGCGGCCGCCGCCCGCAGCACCCCGCCGGTGAGTGGCGGCTCCGCACGCCGGTAGGCCGAGCAGGGCGCTGGCTTTGGGGCGGAAAGGGCCCCGCTGAGAGGGGCCTCAGCCCGGCTGAGAGGGGCCGCGGGGAGGGCGCGGGGCTCCGCAGTGTCCGCGGGCACCTCGGGCCGCCCGGAGCCGCTCGGTGCCGCTCGGTGCCGGGGCTGCCGCGTCCCCGGCGGGCGCCATTTGCAGCCCCGGGCGCGGACACAAAGGGGCTGCGCGGGGCGGGCGGCGGCGAGAGGCGGCGGCGGGGGCGCTGCCGGCGCGGGGGCGGCGGGTGAGAGCGGCACCGGGCGCCCGGCACCGGGCGGGGGCACGGGGGGCTCCGGCGGAGCGGGGCCGCGGCTCCTTCCCGCGGGCGGCTGCGGGCGGCACGCTCGGCCCGGGGCGGTCCGTGCGAGCGGAGGGCAGCGCTGCCGGCCGCGGCTCCGGGCGCTGCGGTCCCCGCGGCAGGAGCCAGGCCGGGCGGCTCCGGCACCGTCGGGCGTTTCGGGCGGGCGGGTGAGTGAGTGAGTGACGGCGGCCGCGGCCGGTGCCGGGAGGGCCGAGGCGCTGCCGCCGAGCCCCGCTCCCGGAGCCTTCGGCGGCGGCGGGGGCTGAGCCCGGCGGAGCGGGGCGAGGCGGAATCGCCGGTTCGAGGCACGGCCGCGGTCGCCGCCGCAGCTGCTGTTGGCTCTCCGTCTTGTCGGGGCTGCCTGAAGGCTGCGCAGCTCCGGCGGGCGGCACGGGTCCAGCCCTGCAGCCTGCCCCGCATCCTGGGCACGGAGATGCTCCCGGCTCTAGCACGCCCGTCTCTGCCAAATAACGCGGTCTTGGCTTTGTCATCGCTCTTGTCTTCGTGAGAAATGAATCTATGGTTGTGCATATCGTGATTTAAATATATTTATAGATTTAAAGAAATGAGATTATTTGTAAAGATAGCAATTTGTAAAATTGGGCCTGACATCTTTGAGTTACACGGCATTGAAGTCAAGAGTGTAATAATTTTCTTCATTTTTTTAGAGCGACGTTTCATTTCATCTTTTCTGGGATGGAGATTTCTTCTCACCAGTTTCACCTCTTGCAGCAACTAAATGAGCAGCGCAGGCAGGACTTGTTCTGTGACTGCAACATCCTGGTGGAGGGAAAGGTTTTCAAAGCCCATCGCAATGTGCTGTTTGCCAGCAGCGGCTACTTCAAAATGCTCCTTTCGCAGAGCTCAAAGGAGACGAGTCAGTCCACGACCGCCACGTTCCAGGCCTTTTCTCCTGACACCTTCACGGTTATCCTAGATTTTGTGTATTCGGGCAAACTGTCCCTCACTGGGCAGAATGTGATCGAAGTCATGTCAGCTGCCAGCTATCTGCAGATGACCGATGTGATCAGCGTGTGTAAAACCTTCATCAAGTCATCGCTGGACATCAGTGAGAAGGAGAAGGATCGCTATTTCAGCCTGTCAGACAAAGATGTGAGTTCCAACGGCGTGGACCGATCCTGTGTGTACAGTGGAGGGTGGAGGGCAGAGAGCAGCCCCCCACATTCCCACTCGAGCCCAGACCCTGGGACTTGTATGATGGGCGGGAACGCTTGGAGCAATTTCAACTATTACCCCACCTCTCAAAGAAATGCCCAGCAGCAGCTGTCCAAACACGAGCAACGGCAGGATTCCATCAAGAAATCGCGGCACCTGGGGCTGCAGCAACCTTCTGACATCCCCCACTATAAATCCAGCAAGCTGGAGGACAGGGCTGCCGAGCCCGCGGGCCACGCTGCGCCGGCCGAGGAGCAGGTCCACATCGACACGGAGGTTGAAGCTCCTCACGTGGGCTACCAGTTCGGCCAAGGCTCGGATGTGATGCCCAGGGGCTTGGTGTCGCAGCAGGAGCACGAGTCGCCGCGCTCCTCCAGCAAATCCAAGTCCTCTAAAGCTGAGGAGCAGTACGGGAGCATGCCCTCCATCCTGGGGGTCATGGGGAGCTGGGCTGAAGGTGAGTGGGGTTTAGTGCTGCTGGGACACTGACACTGTTAATCCTCTGTTCTAGCCCATGAGTAAAGCACAGCTGCCAAAAAGACAGATGTATTGGTCAGAAATGTATGTTGGGAAAGTTTAACTTATTATTTTAAAATTATTTTGAGTTATTGAAGTACTTGGGGTATTAAAACTAGCCTTTCAATAGATTGAAGTTGGGATATTTTTAAGCTCGTTTTAATAGAATCACAGGATGGTTTGGATTGGAAGGGACCTTAAAGCTCATCTCATTCCTGCCATGGGCAGGGACACCTTCCACTACACCAGACTGCTCCGAGCCCTGTCCAAGCTGGCTTTGCCTGGTCTGTGTTAACACAGCCAATGGTCCCCTCCTCCTTTGTCACACTCCTGTGTAATCTACAGGAAAACACAAAATCTTTGTGCTTGAAACAACCTGTGAACACTGTTTCTAATAAAAGCGATGTGCTATTCTTATAAAATACCTTTTCCTAGAGCATTAGGTGACATGTTCTGACTTTGATTTCTTTGAAAAAATCCCATTATTCTCTGACAGATGACCTGGCCAGGATGAGGTTCAAGTGCCCCTTCTGCAGCCACGTGGTGAAGAGGAAGGCTGACCTCAAGCGTCACCTTCGCTGTCACACAGGAGAGCGGCCGTACCCCTGTGAGGCATGTGGGAAGAGATTCAGCAGGCTGGATCACCTCAGCAGCCATTTTCGAACTGTGAGTATTTTTAGCAACTGCATGATTTATTTAATGTGTAAATCTGTCTAATTAAACACAGTGTGAGTGTATCTGGTTGTTCTAATGACTCCTGTAAAGAAGAGGGAATAGGAAATTAATTTGGTTTGGCTGCAGTCAAGTTGAAGTGTAATTTGCAGGGAAGGGGAGGAATTTGTTGGGTAATTGATGGCTTGCAGAGGTTCTGCTCTCTGCAGCCCGTGAGAGCTCCAGTGGTTTAGTGCCTTCATACACCAGCAGAGACTGGAAACTGCCCACAGAGCCCTGGATGGCACTTGGGCTACAACAAAACGAGGTGACTTTATGGTTTGGTGCTCTTCAAACTTAGTTTTGGAGGTTTGGGGGTTTTTTCCTTTTTTCCTGCGTATTTGCATACCAGATGAATTTATACTATATTAATAAATTAAATAATAAGTAATGAAACAATATAATATTATGTATATTAATATACTATAAGATGATATAATATGGTATGAGATGATATAATATGATATGATATATTATATGATATAATATGATATGATATAATATGATATAATATAAATTTATATTATATTAATAAATAAAAGCCCACGTGCCAGGGCTGGTGCAGTTCACTTCGACATCTCTCAAATTAAGTTATCGCTGTGATTTGACACTGCTCTAACCTTCCTTTTTACCTTCTCCAAACCCCTCCTTCGTGGATTTTTCACCAAATCCATCCATTCCCATTTCCCCAGATCCACCAGGCGTGCAAGCCCATCTGCAGGAAGTGCAAGCGCCACGTGACCGAGCTGACGGGCCAGGTGGTCCAGGAGGGGACGCGGCGCTACAGACTCTGCAATGAGTGCCTGGCCGAGGCTGGCATAGACAGTATCCGCATTGACTTGGAGGCTGAGGCGCCTCTGGAATTCCCACAGGATGGGGAGAAGGATTCCCGGTGGCACTACGGGGAGGACAACAGATCCGACGTGGAGATCGTGGAGGATGGCTCGACCGATTTGGTCATCCAGCAGGTGGATGATAGCGAGGATGAGGCGGAGGAGAAGGAAGTGAAACCAAATATTAGGTAGTTGGAAGATGAGGATTGGGAATTCCGTGGAAGAGGGAGAATGTACTGTGGCCGTGTGCCCTCTGCCAGCTGTTGGTGATCCTACAGAGACACGTGGTGGAACAGGTCCAGACTTGCATGTATTTATGGACACGTCATTGAGGCCATTCTGATTTGTTATGAGAACCCCCATGAGTTGCTTTGATAGAAAGGATCCATCCTGGAATAATGGATGAACGAGGAAACTGCAGTGTTACATGGAGAACTTTTGATAGCAGGCAATGGGGCACGTCTCAAAGCCTCTTGCAAAGGAGTGAGGCCTAAATACTTCCAAAAAGTTGCAGGTTATTGTAAATTGTCCATTTTTTACGCTTACAGAGAGGTGGGGTTTCTATCACTGGGCTATAAACAAAGTATAAAGATCCCACACACCACACAACCTCTCTTGAGTGCTCAGGAGTGAAGAGAATCTTCCATGAAATGTCATTAATTCTCCATGTTATGATAAGGAAAAAGGCAGCTAATTAAGAAAGAGCATCTAAAATGTTTTGGCACTTTTGTCTGGAAAAGGACTTTTGTAAAATTTATTAGGATAAGGTGAACCTTTAGTAGATCATTTGTTCAAGGCCTATTTCTTTAAAAGAAAATAAGTACATAAATGCTTAACACATCAGAGACAAACTTATTAAAAATTTGGATCATTAAGTGATGCCAAAAGATGTTTTAATCTCAAAATTGGGATCTCGGACTGGGCTGTTTTAATAAGCACTATTAAAATATTCTTTTTTTTTTTGGGAAACCTCTCCAAAGTGCCCAGACACGGTGGGATTGTTGGGGTGCAGGGCCAGGAATTGGACTTGGATGATCCTTGCGGGTCCATTCCAGCTCAGGATATTCCATTCTGTGATCCTTTTCCAGTCTGTACCATATGCCAGTGAGAACAAGATGTACTGGGAGCTCTAGACACCACATTTGTGTAATTTCACTTACAATTAGGTGTACAGAGATGACGAAGAAATTTTACTTCTCTAACAAAACAAGCTGCTTGGTTTTGTTTAGTGAGTTTATCTTACCCAGCACTGTCAAGAGGAGAGGAGCAGGAGATGCTCCCAGCGTGCTGCTGCATTCCTTGGACAGACCTGAGTGTTATTCCAGCTCTTCATCCTGGGGTTGTGGAACTCAATGGCTGTAGATTTAGAAAATGATCTATTTTTTTCTTTTTTACAGCTTTGTAAGCATGTTTGGCTGAACCCCCGGGTTTCTTACACAACAATCTCATATATATCTACTATATAATCTTCCCCAGGGACAGCTAAAAAGTCACTATTTTATTTTTAGTTGTGTAAAAAACTGTATAACCTTATTGTATCATCATGACCAGAGAGTGCAGCATTTTTATTCCAGGCTGCAGGTGACCAACCCAAGGTCTCTTCAAGAACTTCATGCTAAATTCAGTGTAAGCATTAAACACCCTCCCCTCCACGGGAAGCAGGGGACACAAAAAATGGTATTTCGTTGTTCCTACAAGAATTATAATTTATTGGCTTAGGCTTGGGGAGGGGGGTAACTTCAAAATCTTTGTGATGACCCACATGAAAACACCTTAAACAGGACTTACACTTGCCTGAATTTCATGGGACACTTGGTCAGCAGCCCACAGAATGGACTTGATGTGAAAACAGACATTTAATTCTTTGGGAGCTTTTAAACTCCTAAAATGCCTGTTATTAAATGGCTAAGAACTATTCCTGAGCAACCTGGACTAAATCAAACACGCAGAACAAGAAATATTTAAAAGAACATGGAGTAACTTTGCTCAAATTTCATAGATGTTTTCCTTTCCCTTTCCATTAAACAGTTTGACAACAAATTCCAGGTATCAGTGCCTGCTGTCCCAGGATCCAAAGTGGCTGGAATTGCTCTGTGTGTGTTTGGGGATGGATTGAGGGGAGGGGAAAATAAAGTATCTCTCCAGGCCTGAAATCTTAACTGCAAAGGTCAGACTATTAAGTGTTTCTTAATAGTGGGGGTGTTTGTAGAAGCAAAGGGATTTTTGGATCAATACTCAATTTAATTGATACCATAAATCTAAGGATACTGATGACCAGATGCTTCAGAACAAGATCTGAAGTGGCTCTAAATGGGCAAATGGAACAATCTATCCATGGGAAGATTCTACTTTTTAAACACAGGCAGATTAATTGTTGATTTGCTGGGCAAATAAGGGCTTTTTCTGGGCTTTTATATGTTGTTATTCTCAGTAGCATAAATAGGTATCTGTAGTCATTTTTAAAGTATCTTATTAAGCTTGGAATTTTAGCTCAAGACTGCGATTCCTGCAGGTCAATTCTGTTTTCTGTTTTTTAAAAGTTACCATTTTTACATTTGTTGCCTTAATTTTGGTTGTTGTTTCCTTATTTTTGTATTGCAAGACAAGATAAACGTTAAGTGCCTTCAGTTTTCCATGTCCTTTATTTTACTGTCACATGTTTTCCTTGTTTTTTTCTCTAAATGAAAGTATTTGTTTTCTTTTTGTCTCCTTCCATTGCCTCTGATTGTCTTCTTCATATTTCATATTGAGGATCACGTGTCACTCATCAGCACAATTAACATTTCCTTTACTTTCAGGGAGGAAAGTAAAGACCACATAGGGATGTTCCCACTTAATTTATATTTTTTCTTGTGTTTCTTTCATCCTCATGTCTCCTAGGGCCAAGGTTTAGTGCTGGGCTTGATCTTAAAGGTATTTTCCAAGAATTTTGGGATTCTTTTTGCTTGGCTTGTGTTTGTTGCTGTGTTCACAAAATCACAGTCAAGAGTGAAGACAAAATTCATCATCCTCTGATTAATGTCTCACCTCTAACAATCCTTATTTTCTGATGATATCTTCCCATTTTTTCAAAGGCTGAAATACTGAATTAAAAAGTTTCCTTTCTCCCTTTTCAGGTATTTCATAGAGAATTCACTCTACCACATAAATCTGTGACTTGTGTGATGCTTGATTAGTTCTTTCATGTCATTTCCTCTTTTTTTTTCTTTTTTTTTCCATTAAATTGCCTAAACATCTGTGTTTACTATCAAAAAAGTCACTTGTCCTTATATTAAAGGTTAAAATGTTGGGTTGCCCCACTACCCCAATACATTTTAAAAAAAGACAGACCCCGAAAAACTGACCTCATAATCAATCTTCCTTTCCAACCTTTTGTAATTTGGATTCTATTCCAGTTCTGAAGAATTGAGATTAAAAAAAAAAAGCAAAAATATTGATTTAGGGTGGCTTTGAAAATACCTGAAAGTCTCAGATCTCTCACTGACTGCTACTGAAGGTATCCTTCCTTCACTCCTGGCTCTGCAGAATGTTCCATCCTCCAGGATTTTGGGATCCCTCTTGAGTTTTCAATGATAATTTAGGGGGAAAAAAAACACAAAACACTCTGTTGGATATAAAATAATGGAATATACATTCTTCCCTGAAGCATCTGGTCACTGTCAGAATATCCCATTACAGAGCCATGCCTATGCCTACCTTATATTTTAATTAGTGTTGGTTGGAGGCAACAAGTACAAAAATGAAATAGAAGAAAAAAATCTCCAATTCTGCCCAAAAGACTGAGTTTTGAAGAAAAGGATGTTATAATCCTCCAGTCCTTGCCTGCAGACTTTTTCCATTAGGTATAAATCTGTACCAACACTGTCTGTTGAGTGATGGGTATAAGTTGATAAGCTACTAAGAAAAGCTTATAATAGCATTTAGTTAAATATTTTCTGTACTGTTTAACTTAAAACCCTTCTACATTGGAGGCGTAACCTTTCATCCTATTTAACTCATGAAATGCAAAGAGGAGGCTTATTCGGTGCATCGAGAATTTTAAACAGAGCAAGAACACAGAACAAGAGATTTTTGTAGGGAAAATTGGGAGGAGTGGCTGGAAAGAGCTTTCCCTGTCTTGGTTTAGCTGCTGGACTAAATTAAATACTACTGAAGATCTCACCCGACGCTTGACTGTGGAAATGGGAACTGTTCTTTACCAGGTTCTTGCAGCCTCCTCTGAGGAGGGGACTGTACCGATGGCTGCAGAGCTTCCTTCTCAAATTTATTCCATGATCTCGAAGAATAAGCTTGAAAGAACCTCATCTAACAGGCACGAATTTGAAAGTGTCTTGTCTTCTAACAGGCATCCTGATTCCATTTTCCACCCAGAAGGGAAAGCAGGACAACCTGTGTACTGCGCTCCTACGTGCAGCGCTTTCCTCTGGGATTATCCTCATTGTTTGAATACAAAAATCCCGTTATAAAAATGCTGCGATATCGAGTTAATGTCATTAAACCTACACCACGGAGCTCCGGATCTCTCCCGTTCAGGTGGCGCCTTCCCTCCACACACAAAGGTAGCAACAACAAAGCCTTGTGTGCGGCAGGGCAGCGGCCTCGGGGCAGCATGTGGGTGTGGGAAGCGGCGAGCGGCGGCGGCCGCGGGGCGCTCGGGCCGGGGCAGGCGCTGGGCTGCGGCTGCAATCGGTGCGTTGCCCCTTTAATTGTGTCCCCAGCCCTCGGGCGTCTCTGTCCAACGCCCACGTCAGCAAATACCTTTTGTTTCTCTCCCGTTCGGGCTCGCAGGGCTCGGGGCTGCGGGAGCAGCGGCGCGTCGCCTCCAGGCACGGCGAGCCCCGAGGCGGGGCCGGGGACCCTGCAGCCACCGCCCGCTCCCCCCGGCTCGGCGGCCGCCGCCCGCAGCACCCCGCCGGTGAGTGGCCGTTCTGCTCTGCATCGATGGGAAGGACCGCGCGGGCGTCGGGGCTGGCGGCGGCTGCGAGCGGGAGGCGGCGGGGAGGGCGCGGGGCTCCGCAGTGTCCGCGGGCACCTCGGGCCGCCCGGAGCCGCTCGGTGCCGCTCGGTGCCGGGGCTGCCGCGTCCCCGGCGGGCGCCATTTGCAGCCCCGGGCGCGGACACAAAGGGGCTGCGCGGGGCGGGCGGCGGGTGCGCGGCGAGAGGGGGCGGCGGGGCGGGAGCGGGACCGGCCCGGGCAACAACGGGCGGCCGGCAGCGGGCGGGGGCACGGGGGGCTCCGGCGGATCGGCGGTCGCGGCTCCGTTGCCGCGGGCGGCTGTGGGCAGCACGCCCGGCCCGGGATGGTCCGTGCGGGCGGAGGGGAGCGCGCAGCCGGCCGGGGCTGGCGGGCGCAGCGGTCCCCGCGGCGGGAGCGGGGCCGGGAGGCGCCTCCGCGCTGGCGGAGCGGCTCCGGCGCCGTCGGGCGTCCCGGGCTGCCGGGGAGCGGGTGGCCAATTCGGCCGGGCGGGCGGGTGAGTGACGCTGGCCGCGGCCAATGCCGGGGGGCCCGGGCCGGGAGGGCGGCGGCCCCGGGGCGCTGCCGCCGCATTCGAGCGGCCCCGATGCGCCGGGGCAGAGGCTGCGCCCACCGCGGACCCGCGTCAGCCGCGGCTCTGCCCACGGCGGGGGGGCCAAGTTCCCTTGCTCAGGCTGAGAACCATCATGGCTCGGTCGATATAATTTCCGTTCTTTTGGGATACGGAGTAATCCCGCTGGGACATCTTTTCACCTCTTTTGGAGTTGTTAAGTTTCTTCTCTCTTGTTATTCAGGGTAGCAGCCGCAGGGAGACTGGGGATATATTGGGAATGTGATAGCGTTTTTTTAGAACGAGAGCTCATCTCTTTAAGTTAGGATTCAGCATCATTGATTTAGATTGTCATGATGATGTTTTTTCCTTTACAGCAAACCTTCCTCTCATCCCCTGCCTGGAATGGAGATTTCTTCCCACCAGTCTCACCTCCTGGAGCAGCTGAACGAACAGCGGAAGCAGGACTTGTTCTGTGACTGCAACATCCTGGTGGAGGGAAAGGTTTTCAAAGCCCATCGCAATGTGCTGTTTGCCAGCAGCGGCTACTTCAAAATGCTCCTTTCGCAGAGCTCGAAGGAGACGAGTCAGCCAACCATAGCCACGTTTGAGGTCTTCTCTCCAGAGACATTCATGGTTATCCTGGACTTTGTGTATTCAGGGATATTGTCTTTAACGGGTCAGAATGTGATCGAAGTCATGTCGGCTGCCAGCTATCTGCAGATGACAGACATTCTCAATGTCTGTAAGACCTTCATTAAGTCCTCATTGGATATTAATGAAAAAGAAAAGGATCATTACCTCAGCCTCTCGGCCAAAAGCTCGAGCACTGAACCCACCCGTCCGACTCTTTACCGCTCCAGAAGGAAAGCAAAGAGCAACCCCCGGCGTTCCTACTCGATCCCAGATGAAAAGCCTAACGGGAATGAAAACTCCTGGAGCAGTTACAGCAGCTACCTGTCCTCAGAGGTGATCCTGCAGCGGGCAGAGACACAGCTGTCCAAGAGAGGCAGGAAACAGGGCTCTGCAAGGAAGCGCCGCAAGCACCTGGGGCTGTCCCAGAGCCGGGAGCCGGGAGGGTGCAAATCGGACAGAGCAGAGCGAGCTGGAGCTTCGGATTCCAGTCCCATCTCCCGGGGGGCAGAGGAGGCTGAGTTTGATGCTGAGAACGACGTGGATCAGGATGATTATGGATATCATCACGGAGCAGAGGCTGGACCCAAGAGGTGGTCTGTTACTCAGCTAGAACAGGAACTTTCCAGAACTCCCGAGTTCATGGAGTTAAAGGCAGAAGAACTGTACACCTCAATGCCCACAATTTTAGGGGTGATGAGTAGTTGGAATGAAGGTAAACAATAGAAACAATTTGGAAAAGTTTGGCTTTATTTAGCTGAATTCAGATAATGTTTTGGAGAGAATTTTTATGGCTGCATGGAAACCAAAAAGTTGCCTAGAATTAAAGGGATTTTATCTACTCAGTTTTAGTGCTAACACTCAGAGACTTTGCAGCCAGAACAGGCCATGCGAATTGGGATGGGAGAGCCAGACTGACTTGGGTATTTTGTAAAGTTAAACCAAAACATCCCTGATTTTTGGGGCCCAAGTGGAGTTTAATGAAGCCTCAAGGGCTGTAATTGACTTGGGGACCTGAAGGACTGAATTCCTCAATCCCATCCAAGTCCTTCACATGAGAGGTCCTGGCATTGCTGGGCTGTTGCATTTTGGGGTCCAACCAGCCCAAACTCCACTGGCACTACATAAACTCCTGATGGACTGACAGCATCTGCCCGAGAAGGTGGAATAAAGCTGACAGGTTTATTCCCATGTGCATTCCTTTGGGATGAATGTATCTCTATATTTTTTATATATTATATATATATAATATTCTGAAGGCATCCTTACATATCACACAGAGATTATAAATGTCCAAGCTCAGAACAATTAGCTGGTGGAAGAGTCAGATATGACAATATATACAAATAGCCACATATTTATGATCATCTGTATGTCTAAAAAATATTGTCAGTAAGAAAACACTATCAAGTGGTTCATATGTTAATTAAGAATAAAAATACAAGCTTTGGGGCAATATATATGTGGAGATACATATATACACACACATATGCACACACACACATACATATATATACACATACATATATATACATATATATACACATATATATACATACATACTTATATACATATATATATAGAAAAAATAAAAAAATCTAAAATATCTACATCCCCCAAAGCCTGTATTTTATGTATCATTATATACTTATATAAGGATCCAAACAACCCAAATATTTGGGGATTTTTCCTATTCAAAGGAAAGGTGAACTGTTATGTATTTGAAGCTGAAAACTGATGAAAGTGCAACAACCCAGGCTGTGCTGTGTGCCCTGTCCCTGCCAGGTGACCTGCCCCGGATGCGTTTCAAGTGCCCGTTCTGCACCCACACGGTGAAGCGCCGGGCGGACCTGAAGCGCCACCTGCGGTGCCACACCGGCGAGCGGCCCTACCCCTGCGAGGCCTGCGGGAAGAGGTTCACCCGCCTGGAGCACCTCCGCAACCACTTCCAAACGGTAGGAAAACCCACCAGGGGTCACTGGTGGTAGTTATGTAGGCATTTCCACACCCAGCACCAGAAAAGCAGCACGTCAGCTTGATTATTCATTATTTAATGTGGCAAATCGTATTTAAAATTTCTTTTTTTTAGCGTGATTCAGCACTGTATACAAAAATAATGAAGGCTGATTTTTCAAATTTTAAATCCCTTCAGATACACCAAGCTGGCAAATTGATCTGCAGGAAGTGCAAGCGCCACGTCACAGAGCTCACAGGCTGCGTGGTTCAGCAAGGGACACGACGCTACAGACTGTGCCACAAGTGCTTGGCAGAAGCCAATTTCGACAGCATCCCCGAGGATTTCGATGCATCTGAACATTCTCCTGTCTCCTCCACGGGGAACAAACGCCCCAAATGGGCTTTGGAGGAGGAGCAGAAATCAGATGAAGAGACAATGGAGGAGGAGCCCTATAATTTGGTTGTCCGACACAATAGTGATGATATTCCAGATGAGGTAGAGGAAAAGGTGAAGCCAAATCTTAGGTAGATCGGTTTGTGTATTTGTTATTGTTGTGTTCAGGATTAAATGACTCATGTCCTACCAAATAATGCTGGTTTTACTACTTTTAATAAAATGAAATATTGCTAAAATTTTGTTTTCCTGAGAAGCAAAATTTGGACTAAACCAAGATGTTTTGTATTTGCAGACATGGAACAGTGTAATTGCTTCTAAATGTCATCCAGAAAGCACTGAGAATCATAAAATAGCCTGAGCTGGAAGGGACCCACAAGGAAACATGGAAGTCCAACTGCTCACTTGTTATCTGGAAAGTATTTAGGAGAATTGGTTTATATTTCATCAAACACTTGCTCAGAGCTCCTGCTCGTTATGAAAGTGTGAACCAATTTACAGTTCTACAAAGGTTCTGTACAATACAGATTTTTAAAAAACAAATATTGCTCATTTGCTTGAGAAACTCCTACTGAAGTGAGCAGCTGACAAATGTTAAAACACTTTCTTTTTGCTGGCATTGTAATTTACTTGTACATACACCTCAGAAACTTCCTAAGAAAGGAGCGAAGGAAACAAGTGGAATTCTTCCTGCTGAAGAACCTATTTACCAGAGCTTTGTTTTCTCAGTGAACTTACAGCTTCTTAGAGTTGAGAAAAGCATGATTTAGGAATTCCCACAGCCAGAGTAGAGTAGGTGACCAGAGCATCTGTAGCACACTTGGGTAGTATGAATTTGCCTTTTTTTTTTTTTGTACTGTGAATTTTATAGAAAAATACACCAACGTGGTTCCAAGGAAAATAAAAGTGCAATCACTGGAAGAACAGTTGTCAGGTTTTTTCCATTTTTTTTTTCAGGACTGATGCAAGATTTGCTTAAACCCCCATCTACCTTACACTAGGAATAAAGAGGCCAAGTCCCTTGAATTTCAGTGGGACATTTGTGACTTTAGATCATGGAGCTACTTTAGAAAGGCTTTCCTCCTTGTATAACTTCAGGGTGCTTAAGAGCACAAAAATATTTTTATAAACACAATTTCCCTCAGAGGTTAAGCAACCTTTGTAGTTCTGGAGTCTCTTTAGCTTTTTTAGTCATCATATTTTTCCCCCAGTCACTTGGATCAGAGAATCTGTACTTGGTAAAGAAACAGAAATGCTCAGTACTGAAATGATTTAAAAAAAAAAAAAAAAAAATCTCAAGAAGTGCATAGAAGAAACCTGCCTGAGAGCAGAGAATGGCATTCCCAGTGGGTACTCCTGATAAAGAGCCACTGTTTGGTCTCATGTCTCATTTGATGCTGTGTTTCCTTTCCCATTAGCAGCATCTGTAGCCTGAGGTTACTGCCAAGAAAGCAGAAATTCCCCACAGAGAATTTGAGAACAGCCATATTGATCCACATCCAGGTTCTGTCTCCAACAGCTGCCATTAAACTCTCTGAAAGTCAGAATGGGGCAAGCCTCTGTAATAATTCCCTAATGCTCTCCCAAACTCCAGCATTTTTCAGTTTTCCTTCAGATCTGTACATTTAGTAACCACAAATGCAGGTCTTTTCCAAGTACTTCACCACTCTACCTTTAAATTTTGTACATCAGCAGGATCCTTTGGCACCCCCAGAAGGGTTTGTTTTTTAATTACCCACTTTTAGGGAGTTAATTGTCTCAGTGGGCTCCTGTAAAGCCCTGGGAGAGCAGCACTGTGAGCTGAAACCTGCCATTGCCACAGCTGTGCAAATGGAACAAGGCGAATTTAAGGCCTGCTTTATAGTAAGTTCCTAATAAATATTGAAAAAAACCTAGATGAATAACACTTACTTAGTTAATTCCAAATGTTTTCCTAGAAAGCTCCTGTCAGCATTTCAAAAAAAGTAGAGCACTTCAGTGTGTTACTGTAGCCTGAGACTGATCTTGGGGCACCTCAGCATTTGTCTACAAAGTTAAAATTTAACTTCGTAAATTTCTTTTCTCAGCCTCTCAGCCCCAGCTCTGCCCCTTTAGCCTCTCACTCACCCCTTCAGCCCCAGTTCTCCCTCAGAACCCCTCGCCCACCTCCCCTCAGCCCCAGTTCTCCCCTCAGAACCCCTCACTCACCCCTTCAGCCCCAGTTCTCCCTCAGATCCCCTCACTCACCCCTTCAGCCCCAGTTCTCCCTCAGAACCCCTCACTCACCTCCCCTCAGCACCAGTTCTCCCCTCAGATCCCCTCACTCACCCCCTCAGCCCCAGTTCTCCCTCAGAACCCCTCACTCACCCCTTCAGCCTCAGTTCTCCCCTCAGGACCCCTCGCCCATCTCCCCTCAGGGTGTGGAGAACAAGAACCACCTCAACTCGATGCCTGATTGGCCGATTCCCTGGTCACGTGACAGAGGCAGCCAATCAGATTGCAGCATGGCCGCTGAGGGCCGCAATGGCGGCAGTGCCCTCACTGCCTTTGGGTTCTGCCCGAGGAGGAAGAAAACCCAAGCTGTGAAAAATCACACTTATTTTGTACCATTAAACTGGCGTGTTGCAGTTCTTATTGATAAGAAAAAGTCTGCTCACCTTAGCGGGGAACAAAGCACAAGTATAATTCGTGTCCAAATTTGCCAGTCAAAATCATTCACAAGTCCATTCATTGTTTCAGTCCAAGTTTTATTTCATCATTGCTTAAAAAATAAGAGGGGTTTTATCCCTCAGTCTTTACAACATGGAAATAAAACCAGAACTATTTAAGATTACTTTATAGGATGTGACGCCACCTCCAGAGTGAGGCACTTGGAGTATTTACAGTAACAGAGCAGGCCAGGCCTGTGCTCCTCACCTTTAAATTAAATTAAAACAGCAGGTAACGCACATTTGCCATACTCTGATATAAAACAAAACACACTTTTCATTACTTTTGATTAATTTCGATTCAATGAAGCCATAATCCTTTGACATTAAAAGATGGCCTGCACTGTCCTCTGTACAAGACAATCAGGCTGATCCAAATCATCTGTTTTTAAAAAAATACTCTGTTTTCACAAGACACAATTGGGAGTGAACCCAGTGAGAACATCCATTTCCATTCCCTTCCACCACAGCAGCAAAGCTGCCAACTTTTTACAGCAATCAGAAGTGATAAGAGGATTCCAGGTACACAGTCAGATGCTTTAGGATCTCACGTGGCAATTTATTTACAGCAATTCAGCACCACCTGCTGGCACAGCTTCTTTTTAAACTAATTTAAAAGATGTGGTGGTATGTTTGCTTAATTGGTATCATTTTTTAGGTGTCTAATTTTAAACACTCAGAATTTTTTCTGCATTACATCCGAGCCACTGCAGCTATTTTGGATTTATATAATATGGAGGAGGGATGGCAGCTCAGAATTAGAACACGAAATATGCAAATGAAATCAATCTAGATGAACATTATCTCCTGCCACTCTGAAAAGGGAGTATTTTAGTTATCAGCTGCACCAATTTCTGTATTTCATACAGCCCTTAGCACATGTATCAGCCTTAAAAGCTGATTGCCAGCATTCCTGTGAGACTTCCAACCTGTAAAAACCTCTCCTTCTCCACAGCTCCCAAAACCCCAATTAATTCTTCTTCTCCAGCTGGCATTCCCTGCGATTATGCCCCTCAGTTTCTGATTTTACCTGGCCAATTCCTTCTTTTTTCCACAGTTTTAGGGGGCTTTGGCCAGATGATGACCAATATCCACTCAACCACACTCTTTCTGCTTTAAATGTCAATGATGACAAAGACTTCTGGCTTTTCATCTTCACAGATCTGCATCGCTGAGTAAGTTATGGCTTTCACCTCTGTGCCCTGGAAAAGAGACACAAAGCATACATTTTATAAATTATATCCCTTTTGGCAGTTCATAAACCCCAGTTGTTATCACTTTCCTCAAATGCTAGCCAGTTTTTATTGCCCAAAAGCTGTAATTATATTTGTTCTGATAAATCAGGAAGCTGCCATACTAACGGCCAAGCCAAATAGTGAAAAGGGAACTCTTCCCTGATTTTATTGCCTCTTAATACCACAAATTCCTCCTCTTACCTCTACCAGACCATCAACATTTGCTATGCTAAAAATGACACAGGTAAAGACATTGGGTTTTGCCTCTAGCAATTCTTTAGGGGAAAAAAATAAAAAAGAAGAAAGCAAAACCTGACGAAACAAAAGGCTGTACCAATACTGTGAAACTGGAACACATAAATTCTGAATATAAATTGGTTTTCTGTGTTATCAGGATCACAAAAAGGGAGGCAATTGTTGAGTTTTGCTAATGCTGAGGAAATGTCACGCTCAGGTCAATAGTTTCAGGAACACATTCCCAAAAAACATGCAGAAACTGAGATTCTGAGTTCAGTGGTATCATTCAGCCACATTTATATTTTGATCACTGGAGAATTCAGAGGTCTGATTTAAGACTCCACACCTCCCCCTCCTAACACGGAAAAGCTGGAGAGAGAAACCAATGCCTACCTGTGGGTGTTTGCCTAAAGAAAACTCTTCTCCCCACCTGTAAAGGCAAAAAAAAAAAAAAAAAAGAGGTGGTTGTAATTTTTGTAATATTTACCAAATGTTATAATTAAGTTCAGTGATGAGCACAGAATTGGAAATTTTCATTTAAAGCCTCAAAGGAAGCAAGAAAAGTCCGCAATCCATTTTTAGACAATGGTTTAAGCTCACCCAATCGATCTTATTTTGAACTGCATTCGGTCGATGTGAAGCACTTTCACTTCCTGCAGGGAAAGTGGGAGGAGAAATGTGTCAGTCAGTCACACCTTCTACCTTCAGGCAGAAATTCCCAGCAAATCTCACTCACAAAGGTTATTTTCCAATGTTTAGACACCTTCCACCAGCCCAGGTTGCACCAAGCCCTGTCCAGCCTGGCCTTGTATTTTTTGTACTTTTTTTCCTGAAGTACCACCTCATTCAGAGCTGGGATTATCAAGGAGCAGCCTTGTCCTACAAATGGAAAAAATCTAAAACCAGAACACTTACCCTGGGTATAAAGAACTCATCAGCACTGAATTTATACAGCCACTCATCCAGGAAGTGGAAGAGGAGAGACAACATGTCATGCCCTGTGTGGTTGAAGCAGAGATGTCATTTGATTGTCTCAGCAAAAAAAAAAATTTAAGAGCACCTCAGATGTACAGGAGGTTCAGATTAGTGATGCTTCATTAGATTTTAATTAACTGCAATGAGACTATGTGTGAAGATTCAGATTTTTGGTACCTTTGGGACCTTATAACTGTCCAGTCCTCACCTTCTGCCTCCACTTCCACTGTGTCCACAGGCTCCACGGTCCCTGTGTCTGTCATGTAGCCAAACATGGCCATGACACACTGCTCAAAGGCTTCTTCCAGTGTGTCTCCCCAGGCATGGAGCCTAAAAAACACAAGGAATAACTGCTGGAATACAATTCTGGATTATCACAAAAAGAAACAGCCCCAAAGGGACGTGCAGGTGAGCAATCAGAGCATGGGAATTAAAGCAGAGGAGGTGAATGAACAAAAAACACCTTGTTTTTTTCTAGAAAAAGGAGATTGTGAGAAGAGTTTATGGGGGGAATATGGAAAAGAAATATTTTGCCAGCCATCAAGAAAGTTCTTTCCTAATATGGTTAATTAGTGTCTATAAATGTAAACCACACTGAGGAAATTTCGTTTAAAAGGAGGAGATTAAAAGGAGATTTCAAAAGACATTTCCAAACAACACAGAGGCTTAGTCAGAAGCACCATAGGAACATCAGAAAAGAAACCAAACATGATCCTGTGGTCTCCCAAAAAGCAGGAATAAAATTGACCATCAAAGCACCCAGTGAGTGACATTTCATAGCTTCACAAGGTGTTACATCTGCAAACAGTCCTTGGCTGTTCCCCCAGGCTTAAAGCAGTGTAAGAAATAATCAATTTGTCACACTGAGAAATCCCAGCTGCCCACACTTACTGCACGTCCGCCGTGTGATCCAAATCTGAGGGGAAGAGAAAAAGAATGATGTCACCAGAATTATTTATAACACGAGGATAAAAAAAAGTCACTAAAATTATTTATAACATGAGGATTTAAAAAAAGCCCCATCAATATCCGATTTTCTGACAAAAATTTTTTGCATTCATCTGCAGATGTGATAAATCTGTTTGGCAGTTTATTAGAAAAATTTAGCAGAGGTGGAATTTTGGATTATTTCTGCCAAGCAGCAAAAGAAATATGATGTTTAATATGATTATGTGAGTGTAGGGTTTGGCTACTGTAACCCAACAGGCTTCCACAAGTTAACTGCAATAAAAAGAAACTTTAACCAGGAGTAAATAGTTTATGCTGAAGTCTGCAGGACTGAAAACTATCCATGCAGAGGATGAGATTTGCAAATATTTCCAGCCCAGTGAGGAAATCTACCTGTCCACACCCAAAAGCAGCCATCATGCAAAGAGAAGAATTTAAAACATAGGATGCAATATAAAATAGAAGGCAAACTTTATTCATGAAGCATGACTAACATCCCAAGCATGGATCCAATTTTATATGAATGTCATTTCTATTTATTCAGAGGAATGAAAGAAATGCAAAATTACAGCAGAACTAAGTTGGGATGTGAAATAAGTGCCACACCATGATCACTTCAACTGCAAAATTGTTCTGGTGCTGTTTAGAGAGTTCACACACTATTAAAGGGTTCTCAACAACGGTCTCTAAAGCAAACAAATTCCTTTGGATGTAAAAGAAGGATAAAACCTCTTCCACTTATGGAAACAGCATGGCTATTGTGCTATGTCACCGTATTTCTGCTCTTCTATCAAATAAAGATCTGAACACGTCCTAAAAATATCAATTCGAGCAGAGATCCACACACAGTCCCTCCAGACAGACACTGCTGACACGGAAAACAGGCAGGGAATGGTGCCCTGCCTTAAGCTGGCCCTTGGGCTACCACCCACATCCTCTCAGGAGACATTCCAGGGCTGGGGAAAGGCAGAGATAATGATCTTTAAGTGGAGCATGTCGGAGTAAAAACACCACTCCGCAAGATGAGCACACTTTTGAATGTCTCCTCCTCCATGAGAGGGAGAAAAATGGAGTTCCTTGCTAAGAAATGGCTTGGAAAGGGAAAGTTTTCAAGGTGAGGCTTAAGTAAATTAATTTTCATTGTTATATTGTAGTGCCCATAACAAGAAAAACACGAAAAAAATTGATTTCTACATTTCCTGCTGTCTTCCTTGTCCTCACAACTGCACTGTCACCCACACACACACACATGCAGCATCAGGATAATATTTAAAAAAATATAAAAAATACTCACATTCATATTTCTTACAGAGAGGGGGGTACTTGGCTTTCACAGCCTTCTGCTCCTCGGTCAGGTTGTAATCCCTCTCCTCGGCTGCCATGGCTCAGGGCTCCACAAGAATCCCTCACTTCCTGGTGCTGGGGAACCTCCAGGGATACTCCCTCGAGTCAGTGATTCAACGGGCCAGGCTTCAACCCTGCTGGAGAACAGCGAGAATTCCTGAATAAATTAATTTCGGTTATTTTGTGTCAAACGGGGGGAGAGGGAAGTCGGGAGTTCAATCCCACACCCATGAAGTGATGTGTGTTCAGCTGGTGAAGACAAGGGAAAACATTCCTTATGGAAATTGTGGACTTTGGCCTTTTCTGGGCAGAATTGTGTTTCTTCCTCCTTGTTGTGTTTGCTAATCATTCCATTCATTCACAACTAACAAAATACAGCACTGATGGAAACAGCTGTAAAGTGAATTAAACTTCCACGGTTTGGGTTAACTTCTGATTAATTTTTTTTTAGGGTGCTCAGCCCACTGTACATCACACACCTGAAGTGTCACTGCCTCCAAAACACCCTGATATGACCTTAAAGAAGATTTTTCTTCACGAAAAAAAGTCATGTTCTCTCAGGAAAAGGATTAAATTTAAACCTCCAGACCTAGAAGCACGCGTGTGACAAATCCAGCTGTCACCCAAGTGCAAATGGTTTCCTGTGTTCCTTTTCTGGCAGATTTTTTTAATAAAACAAACAAAAAAACCCCAAAGAACCATATCAACCCCCCCATTTAATAGTCAAATTCTCACACTTGATCTCAGTAGTTGCTATTTTGCTGCTCATTTATAAATCCAAGACACAAGCTGAGGAACCCAATTAACTTCAGCTTAATTAATTTTCCTCTCCAGATTTCCAAACTTCATAACCATTCTTAAATTTTTTCGTGCATTTTAAGATTTATCCACAGCTGATCCAAACACTTCCCCAAAAAATGCAAATAATTTTGAAATATCCCATAACTTTTACACAGGAGTTGGTTCTTACTCCAAGGCTTAGAAACAAGACATAGTTTCCAATTTCTAATTTCAGGTAAACATCTAGATATGTTGCAAAGAGAAGTCTGAAATTGAGAAGTCGGGGCATCTCTTGAGAAATAAACCCAGATATTGATTTCGTATTTGATATTAAACCTGTTAATCCTCAGCTGTGGAGAGTCACGTCCCAGGTTACCCTCAGCAGCCGACCAGAACCAGCAAATATTACATCTCTAAAACTCACCGCTGCACTGAATTGTGGCAAAAGGGAATATATTCGTGATTATAGAGAGTTAATAACACGCCGAGAATACCCGATGGTGTCAGGGAGGCCCTGGAAGGAGGCCTCGGCCCGGTCCAGTCCCACCCCGACACGCTCTGCCCACGCCTGTGGTGACCGGAGAGAGCCACGGTCCTTCCCAATCGGGGACCGGGAGCGAGGATCGGGAACCGGGAGCAAGAATCGGGAACCGGGAGCAAGGATCGGGAACCGGGACCGGACCCCAAACCCGCCTCCCCTCACAACGGGGTGCGGCCCCTTTAAGAGCGCGCTGAGGGCACTCCGGAAAATGGCGGCTCCCACAGGGAGCCCTCCCACATGATCACCGCGCGCGCTCCCGTCCCCGCCCCCTTGCCCCTCTTCGATTGGCCGGCGCCTCCCGGCGGCGGGCGCTGATTGGCCGGCGTTGGCGCGCGAAGGGGTGCGCGGCGCCGGGAGCCGCACGCAGCGGGGGCAGGAAACAATAGACGGAGCCGCGGCCGGAGGGGTCGGAGCAGCGAGCGCAGGAACCGCCCGCCCGCCTCGCCCAGCCCGCCCCGCCTCGCGCCCCGCGGCCGCCGCGCTCCCCCCGCCCCGCCATGGCGGACAAGGAAGGTAAAGGCTCCGTATGGGCGGCGCGGCCTCCGCCGTGAGGCGCGGGGTGGCCCCCCCGCTTCCCCGTCACGGCGTGAGGGGAGCGGGGCGGTGCCGCCAGGGGGCGCGCGGGGGCGGGGCCTGAGTCCCCCCCCCGGGTCATGGCCGCCGTTGGCTCCTCGAGCCCGCGGCACCGAGCGGGGAGAGCGGCCCGGGCCGGGACCCTCTGCCCACCCCCTGCGCCCCGACCAGGGGGTTCGTGAGGCCCGGTGGGCCGGGAGGGCCGGGCCGTGCCCTGCGAGGGGAGCGGGCGGACAAAGCAGTGCGCCCTGAGGGTGCCCCGGTTCCGCGGGGGTGCTCCCGTACCATGGGTGAGCTCCCGTTCCGCGGGGGTTCTCCCCTTCCGTGGGCGAGCTCCGGTTCCTTTGGGGTGCCCCCTGTTCCCGGGGGGTGTCCCCGTACCATGGGTGAGCTCCCCCAGGTCTCCCCACCGCCCTTCGTACGGCAGAGGGGCTGAGAAAGTCTGTGAGAGCCACAGGGCAGCAGAAGGAGCCTTGGAAAACTGGATTTTGGGAACAAGTAGTTCAAGGCTGCGCCCAGACCGGTCTGTTTAACACCAGTTGCTGGATCTCCTGCATTTAAACATTGTTTAAGTCTGGGTTTTGCCTTCCTGTGCATTAAGTCACAGAATTTTGTTGTGCTTCTCTAACAACGTCCTCATCAAATCATCTCAGAATGGATTGGGCTGGAAGAAAACTCAAAGCTCATCCCTTTCTCCCCCCTACCATGGGCAGGGACACCTTCCATTATTCCGGCTTGCCCCAAGCCCTGTCCAGCCCGGCCTTGGACACGTCCAGGGATGAAATTTGACATAATTAATATTAATTGCCAGCCATATATCCAGAAAAAAGGTATTAGCATATGCAACAGGGGATTTTTAACCATTTAATTACTACTCCAGTGGAGCATCTAACAGCAAACCAAGGTGTGATTGATGTAGTTGATCTGATCAGTTGCCTGCTGACAGTACTGTGTGTCTATAAATACTTTTCATAAATAATTAATTATATGCATTTTTTTTAAACCCCACTTCAGCAGCCTTTGATGATGCGGTGGAAGAACGCGTGATCAACGAGGAATATAAAATATGGAAAAAGAACACCCCCTTCTTGTATGATTTGGTGATGACCCATGCCCTTGAGTGGCCCAGCTTGACCGCTCAGTGGCTTCCTGATGTCACAAGGTAAAGGGATCCTTTTGCTCTCTTTTTAAAGCAGAATAAACAGCAAATCCAGGATTGTGCTGAGGGTTGAGATGGGCATGGCATGGGCAGGGACACCTCCTACTGTCCTAGGCTGCTCCAAGCCCTGTCCACCCTGGCCTTGGACACTTTCGGGGATCCAGGGGAATTCCATCATCTCTGGGAATTCCATCCCAGCCCCTCACAGGGAAGAGATTTTGTGATCCCTCTTGTGTTTCTCTTCCCCTGCAGACCTGAAGGCAAAGATTTCAGCATCCACAGGTTAGTGCTGGGCACCCACACCTCAGACGAGCAAAACCACCTGGTGATCGCCAGCGTGCAGCTGCCCAACGATGATGCACAGTTTGATGCTTCCCACTATGACAGTGAGAAAGGAGGTGAGAGCCCAAAGAGTGCGATTTAAACCGATTTTTCCTTCCCCATAGGAAACTTTTCTGAAAGTTCAGGCAGCAAAATGCAGATTTTACTTCTGAATTAATTTATTTCTAAGTGGTGCCTCCTTAATAGACAAACACTTTGTTTCTTGAATAATGTAAGGGTGTAACTCCTTAATAATGTAAGGGTGAAAACAGAATGGGGCAGGTTAATTTAAAAAATATTTATGTTGGGGGGGAACCTCCCCTTTCCCTATTTCTCAGCAATTGACACTGAATTGGATTTAAACCAATTTAAACCAATTTCTCCTTTCCCATAGGAAACTTTCTGAAAGTTCAGGCAGCAAAATGCAGATTTTACTTCCAAATTAATTTATTTCTAAGTGGCGCCTGCTTAATATGCAAATACTCTGTTTCTTGAATATCTTAATAATGTAAGGATGAAAACAGAAGGGGTCAGGTTAATTATTGCTGTCCCAACCTCTCTGGGGTGAAAGATTTGTGTTTTATTCAG
Organism: Acanthiza pusilla; assembly: GCA_036630365.1. Lineage (NCBI taxonomy): Eukaryota > Metazoa > Chordata > Aves > Passeriformes > Acanthizidae > Acanthiza > Acanthiza pusilla. The sequence goes on along the minus strand of JAXCHO010000176.1, from coordinate 2,064,529 downwards.
TGAATCAGACTTGAAGTTGATGCTTTTGTAACCTTTGTGGCTGTCACAAGTTAGACATTTCTCCTGTTTGCTTGGCTGAATCATTCTTTCCACCTGGTGAAAGTCCTTAATGATCCAATGTTTGCTCTTCTTTTTACAGGAAGTCTGGATTGTGCAAGAGTATTTTGATCTTTGGGCTTCTCAAAGTCATTTATGAACGTGGGGTTGTCTAATAAATATGTGTTTCTATTTCTCTAATTTTAAAACAATCCAAAGCCCGTTCTTTCTGCCAAAACTGTGCAGTTTTTTGAATTACTAAGTTACTTTATGTATAAAGGGAGTTGTAGCAAATTGTATCACAGTCCTAAAATTGCAATTTATTTTCACCACAACTTTATCTATTCGCCTTGAATCAAATCTTTGTGCCTCATTCTGAAACTTATTCACGACTTCTGCGTTCTTATTCCTAGAATTTGGAGGCTTTGGCTCAGTGAGTGGAAAAATTGAAATTGAGATCAAGATAAACCATGAGGGAGAGGTGAACAGAGCCCGCTACATGCCCCAGAACCCCTGCATCATCGCCACCAAGACTCCCTCCAGCGATGTCCTGGTCTTTGATTACACCAAACACCCTTCCAAACCAGGTCAGTGCTTCAGGGAGCAGCCAGCTCACCCCCTGAGGCTGAAAAAGAGATTAAAAAATGGGGTGGATTGCCCTTCCTTTGGGATTTTAGGGCCAAATGGGTGTTTATTTTGTTATTTTGTATGGATTTTAAACACATGTATCCAAAGGAAAAAACCTTTTCCTGCACTTCCACTGCTTGTTTGTCACCTCGTTGTATCTGTTGGTATTTGAGGTGGTAAAAGGAGTTTTTTTGGAAGCTGTGATTTATTTGATGTGTAGCTGAGCTGCTCCCCTGGTATCCTATAAATTCATTAACAGCCATTTACCTAAAAACTCATCAAGATCAGTTAGATTAACTAATTTTGCCACTCATGGGAAGGATCAGAAATGCCTTCCTCACTTTAGAAGTGCAGTTAGAGATGATAAGAGAAAGAAAAAGAAAGAAGAATATCCCACCTTATATTTCTGGGTGTCCAGGAGGAGTTTTTTGAGCAGCAACAGCAGGACCAGGGGACTCAGGCCAAAGCACAGCGGTGGCTACTGGGCTAAAAGTTTAATAAACTTAATGCCAAGTATTCCAGAATGTGCTGGGAATGATTCCAGACACTGGAATTGTCACCTTGCCTCGTTCCAGATCCTTCTGGGGAGTGCAACCCTGACCTGCGTCTCCGTGGGCACCAGAAGGAGGGCTATGGGCTGTCCTGGAACCCAAACCTCAGCGGGCATTTGCTGAGTGCTTCTGATGATCACGTGAGTATTTGGAGCACAGCTGGGCTGGACCTGTGCTTGGTGTGCCTTGGGAAGGGCAAAAATGTCCTGGGGGTGAGGGGGATGAGGTAAAGAGGGTGGTTATAGGTGTAATTTTTAATATTTTTGTTGTTTTAAAGACCATTTGCTTGTGGGATATCGAGAGTGGTTAAAGGTGTAGTTTTTAATATTTTTGTCTTTTTAAAGACCATTTGGTTGGGGGATATCAAGAGTGGTTAAAGGTGTAATTTTTAATATTTTTGCCATTTTAAAGACTACTTGCTTGTGGGATATCGAGAGTGGTTAAAGGTGTAATTTTTAACTTTTTTGTCTTTTTAAAGACCATTTGTTTGTGGGACATCAGCGCCGTTCCCAAAGAAGGCAAAGTGGTGGACGCCAAGACCATCTTCACAGGCCACACAGCAGTGGTGGAAGATGTGTCCTGGCACCTGCTCCACGAATCCCTGTTTGGATCTGTCGCTGATGATCAGAAGCTCATGATGTAAGTGGAGAAAGCCTTTCCCAAAGCCCTTCAACCCTTCACAAACTCCTTCAGCCTTTCCCAAAGCCCTCCAGCCCTTCACAGACCCCTTCGGCCCTTCACGAAGCCCTTCACGAACCCCTTGAGCTCCTCACAAACCCCTTTAGCCCTTCACAGACCCCTTCAGCTTTTTGCAGACCTCTTCAGGCTTTCACGAACCCCTTGAGCCCTTTACAAACCCCTTGAGCCCTTCACAAACCCCTGGAGCCCCTCACGAAGCCCTTGAGCCTTTCACAGAGCCCATCAGCCTTTCACAGAGCCCATCAGCCTTTCACAGACCCCATCAGCCTTTCACAGACCCCATCAGCCTTTCACAAACCCCGTCAGCCTTTCACAGACCCCATCAGCCTTTCACAGACCCCATCAGCCTTTCACAAACCCCATCAGCCTTTCACGAGCCCCATCGGCCTTTCAGAAAGCCCTTGAGCCCTTCATGAGCCCCTTGAGCCTTTCACAGACCCCTTCAGCCCTTCACAAAGCCCTTCAGCCCTTCACAAACCTCTTCAGCCCTTCACAAAGCCCTTCAGCCTTTCACAGACCCCTTCAGCCTTTCACGAAGCCCTTGAGCCCTTCACAAATCCCTTGAGCCCTTCACAAACTCCTTCAGCCCCTCACAAACCTCTTCAGCCCTTCACAAAGCCCTTTGGCCCTTCACAAACCTCTTCAGTCCTTCACAGACCCCTTCAGTTCTTCACAGACCCCTTCAGTCCTTCAAAAACCCCTTCAGGCCTTCAAAAACCCCTTCAGGCCTTCAAAAACCCCTTCAGGCCTTCAAAAACCCCTTCAGGCCTTCAAAAACCCCTTCAGGCCTTCAAAAACCCCTTCAGGCCTTCACAAAGCCCTTCAGCCCCTCACAAACCCCATCAGCCCTTCCCAAACCCCTTGAGCCCTTCACGAACCCCTTCAGTCCTTCACAAACCTCTTCTGCCCCCCAAGGTTTCTCATCCCTTTCTTCCCCTCAAGGTTTCTCATCTCCTTCTGCTCCTCAAGATTTCTCATCTTCTGCCCCTCGAGGTTTCTCACCTCCACAACAACCCCTCAGTGAAATGGGACACAAAGCTTGGTTTAAATTCCATATTTTGCCTCCCCAGCTGGGACACTCGGTCCAACAACACCTCCAAGCCGAGTCATTCCGTGGATGCTCACACAGCTGAAGTGAACTGCCTCTCCTTCAACCCCTACAGTGAGTTTATCCTGGCCACAGGATCGGCTGATAAGGTAATTCTGCTTTGATTTTGGAGCATCTTTGCTTGGTTTATGGGGTGGATGTACCTCTTGGTTGCTTCAACAAAATAATTTTATCTTTTTTTTTTTTTCCTAGACCGTTGCTCTATGGGACTTGAGGAACCTAAAACTGAAGCTGCACTCCTTTGAATCACATAAAGATGAAATATTTCAGGTATAAAAAAGTCTTTATCTTTTATGCTCGTAGACTTAGTTCTACTCAGGAGTCTGGAATAGAAAGTTACTTTTTCCACAATGTTTTTCCATTTAAAAACTCCTTTTGTCTGCTTATACTTTTTTTGGGTGTTGTTGTTGTGGAACTGCAGAGCTCCAGTACAGAAAGAGTGTCCAGAAGGGGACCAGGGAAAAGAAAACTACTTTTTCCACAATATTTTTCCTTTAAAAAACTCCAGTTCTTTTATCTGCTTATACTTTTTTTGGGTGTTGTGGAGCTGCAGAGCTCCAGTACAGTAAAAATATCCAGAAGGGGACCAGGAAAATGCTCTGGAGCTTTAACCACAGCAGGAGGATGAAATGGTAGCAGGGCAGAGTCCATTAAATTATTCATGGCAGCAGATTGAGGCAGGAGGCCCAGGGAAATGGCTGCAGTGTTTCCACCTCCTCAGCCTGGGCCTGCAGGAAGCTTTAACAGCCTCTGACAACAGAAAATTGCTGATTTTCCTGCTGTAAATAATATTCACATCATGGGCAGCACCTGCTTAGCAGATTAAATATTTCCATCTCCAACTCGTGCCTTAATCAGAGGAAAAATATGTCGAGTTTTTGGTTTTTTGTTTTTTTTTTTTGGTGGAAGGATTATCAGTTCAGACTGTGTTATGTCTGAGTAAAATTACAGAACCCTGAAATGCCACGTTAGTGTGCAGAATTCTGTGTTCTTTCCTAATCCTGTGATCCTATTAAGTGTGTGTGTTCTGGAGAGCTTTATCTCCAGCAGAAGGAGTAAATGTGAGTTTTTGGGGCAGTTAAGCTTAATTACAGTGATTTCTTTTCAAGTGAGAGCTGTGCCTACTGCTGAAGGAATCCGTGGGTTCTGTTTGTGCAACCCTTATTAAGATGAGGAGCAGCCAAGACCCTTTATATATTATTTAAAATTTTTTATTAGGGTTAGAGACCCTCAGAAACACATGGGCTTTGTTAGGGGAAAGGTTCCACCTTTTTATTTTTGTGTGAATATTCACAAACTTCTTCCTGTGATGTTATTTTTGTATATTTTATGTTGTTACCGATTTGAATTCTTGTAGAAAAAGTGGTGTTTTTTGGGAATGTCCTGTTAACAACTTCTCTAAACTCAATTTTAAATTTGTCCTTCCTGTAGGTTCAGTGGTCTCCCCATAATGAAACCATCCTGGCCTCCAGTGGCACGGACCGCAGGCTAAACGTTTGGGACTTGAGGTAAATCCCAAATCACTCCAACTTTCCCCACAAAATATCATTGATTAATTGCACCACACCTCAAAAAACCAACCCAACCCTTTTTTTTTGCAGTAAAATCGGAGAGGAGCAATCCCCTGAAGATGCTGAGGATGGTCCCCCAGAGCTCTTGGTGAGTTTTCAGCCTCATTAAATATTTTAACCCATCACTCACCTCTTCAATCCAAATTCCAAACCATTCCCCTTTTTGTTCCCCCGATCCCAGTTTATCCATGGTGGCCACACTGCAAAGATCTCTGATTTCTCCTGGAATCCCAACGAGCCCTGGGTCATTTGTTCTGTATCAGAAGATAATATCATGCAAGTCTGGCAAATGGTGAGTTGTTTGGGGAGCTGCAGGTGGGAGATGATGTTGAAAACGTGGATTTCAGCATTCCTGCTTCCATTTACAGAATAATTCAGTTTGTAGCACTGCTGAAATCTCAAAGGGACACTGAAATACTCAGGTTTCCAAATACTCAGGAGATGTTCTGTGTTTGGGAAAAAAAAAAAAAAAAAAAGGAAGTACTGGTTCAGAAGGAGATTTTTCCCTTCTGTGTTTGAATGAAAACAGCGTGTGAGAACCAACGATGAAATTGAGGTTTCTGTAGTTATTAAAGAATATTTGAGATTTCATTCTCCAAAGATGAAAAGGGTGCTGCTGAGCAGGAGCAGTTTGCTGGCTCCTTCATTCCCAGCTGTTGAAGCTTTTGGAAAACAATCTTGACCTTTGACAAGGCCATTTTCCTATTTTTTTTAATCTCTAAATTCTGTTCTTGGCATTTTTCTGTGTTAGCTCTTTTCGAAAGCGCTGCTGAGTAGAGGATCTACAAAATAAATACTCCAAACGCTTTTGTAAGGCTTTCAGTTGACTCTCCTTCAGCAGATTCCTATTTGCAGGACACTTAGGAAGTTTTTTGAGACCTGGGTTTTATGGAGGAGATTTCTTGTGTTGCTGCTTTAATGTTGATGGGATCAGGGGTGGTTGATCCATATCCTCAAATAAAAAATTCCCAGAATTTTCTGGTGGGTGGAATCCTGTCCAGAGGGGTGTGAAGTGCTCCCTCAGCCTCTCCATCCCTGTCTTGCAGGCAGAGAACATCTACAACGACGAAGATCCCGAGGGAAGTGTGGATCCCGAAGGTCAAGGATCCTAAATGGCGAACTCTCCTCGTTTTTAGTCTTTCCTCCTCCTCTTCCCTCTCAGCCCTGGTATTGACTTAACACTGGTTTTGAGACACACGTAGGCTTTGTGTTCAGCCATCCTTTAGATCCATCATGGCCTTTCCACCCCCACTGAGGACCCCCACCCCAAAAAAAGGGCTCAGCCCCCTCAGCCAGGTCCCTGCTGTGGCCAGAATTCCTTCATCACCTCCAGCACTGGACTGGCTGTCCCATTTTTAATTGCTTTCATCACAGAGCGAGCTCAAGCTTGGGTTTTTTTCCATCTTTTGCTTGCTCCAGTCCCAGGCTTTTGCCTAATTTAAACAAAAGTTAAATTGGCAGAGCTGCCTGAGTGGGCTTGAGCCAACAAAGATGATCCGAGTGCTAATCCCCTGCCAGCTCAGAAATGGTGTGGAAGGTCCTGTCCTCCTCAGTACAACTCAGAAACCTTGGAATTCCTTTAGTTATCTGTACCTTGTGGCTTTTTCTGCTTTGGCAGATACAAGACTTGCAAGTTCTGACTTGAACTGAAATTTTTCTCTTCTGTTTTTTTGTCTCTCCTGCTAATTCTGGGTTTTTCATTCCTTCCTTTTCCCTTTCCTCCCTCCTGCTGGGTGCCAGCGGTTCGGATTCATTAGCTATTCCTGCAAGAGCCTCCTCCACCTCCCACATTTTTCGCTCTATTGTGTGTTTCTTGAGCTGTGTTTCCACATCATGTTTCTTTCCTTTCTGTGAAATGGTTTTTTAAAAAACTTGGGGGAGCCCTCAAGTTGTCAAAGGTGTTTGTTTTTACCAACAAATGACCCCGGTGCCCTCGACAGCCTTGGCAGCTGGTGGAAAACAAATCAAAAAACGTGGATGAAAATACTTTTTTTAGGAGTTAATCCTTGACCACAAGGTCCTGCACGTCTTCCACTCGGGTGTCCAGTGCCACCAGCAGCCTCTCACTCTCCATCTCCTCATGACTAATTGCGTGTAAGTCCTTCAGTTGGAATAAAGTTTTTCTACGTAAACGCTGCCAAGTTTGGGGAGTTTTGTGGTTTTTTTCTGTATTTACTGCTTTTTTGGGGGTCTTTAGCTGTTTGAGGAGCTGAATGTGGTCTCTGCCTATGTAGAGACCGCTGGTATGAATATTTTTAATTTTTAAGACATTAAAATAGGGATTTCTCCCCTCTCATTTCTGCTGCTTTATGAAATAAATTAATGAGCACTTAACCCCCAAGCAGCCACCAAAGCACCGAAGTTCTTCCCCTCAAGCCCTGCTGCTCTCTGCATTTAAACTGTGCCATTTTTGTTCTCCTGAAGCCTGAATTTGACACAAACACCTCAGCTGGACACACAAATTCGGGCTTTTGAGACACAGCCCTGAGAAAGAAAAGGCTCCTTAAACTCTGACCTTTTTATTTTCAGTGTGTGAGACTCGATATAAAGTGGAAACCTCTTCCCCACCGCCTCATTTCTGTGGAGCAGTACAGCAGAGACCCTTGAAATACAAAAGAAAATCCTCTTCAGAGGAGAAAACTTCTCTTGCATGTAAACTTTAAAAGTCAACCCCACCCCACCAGCGTCCAGAACTTTAAACAATCTGAAATAAGACAACGTTTTCCCAAACACAGCAAAACCTCAGTCGGTTATTCCTCATCCACTGTTCAGTGCAAAGATTTGTTTGCTTTGCTCCTCTGGGGAAAAGCAGTTTTACTACACGAGCTACAGCAGCACCTGGGGAAATATCCAAATTTTCTGATATTCCCAACTCCAGGCAGGATAAAGCAGCAGGAGGAGACATCCCTTGTAGATCCTCTGACCATTTTTTGGGGGGAAAAAAAAAAAAAAAAAGGGAAATTCCATGGTTCTAACAGTCCTGCTCTGCTTTTTCCTCCGATTTGCAGAGGTGTCCGTAGATTTCCAAGCAGCTCCTGTAAGGGGAGAAAGGAAATTTAGCCTGTGGAATATTTGCATAAATGCTCTGGCTGGGGAAAAAAGGGAAGGGGGGGACATGCTATTTCTGGGAAAAAGAATTGGGAAACACTTCAAGAGGCTCAATCCATGGTCTTGAGAGTGTGTGGGCCCAGCCCAGCTCTTCCAGAGCCCTTGGCAAGCAGGATTTTAACAGAAGGGAATGTCATTTTTGGGGGGAGCTACTGGAAAAGGCAGCTCAGAGCTGCACTTCATTAAGTGACTTAATTAAAGGTGTCACTTCCAGGAATGGCAATTTGTAGATTCCAGGGGCTGAGAGACTCCTCTGCTGCGCTCGGAATTCAATGTTCTGGGGTTTAGAAGAGCCCAGGCAGCAAGGGCAGGGCTGTGTTGGGATCTGGGCTGAATCCTAAATGGAATTTGGGAATGGCTGGTGACAACACAGGCTCAGAGAGCTCTTCCCTGTGCTCGGATAAAAAAGATTTGGGGTAGGGAATATCCTCCTGTGGTGAGTTTGGTGACAGCACAGGCTCAGAGAGCTCTTCCCTGTGCTCGGATAAAAAGGGTTTGGGGTAGGGAATATCCTCCTGTGGTATGCTGGGGGTGAGAAGGAAAAAGGAATTCTGAAGGAGCAGTGAGGCTACAGAAAATGGTTAAAAGTGTGTCTGGTATAACACAACAGCTCCAAGCTGGGTGAGTAAAACAATCCACAAACTCACAGACATTTTCTGGAGATTTAGGAATTCACGTGCAGTGAAGACCTGAGTGGAACTGGGGGAAGACAGTTGAGCATCCTCAGCTTCCCAAACTAAGCTCAGCTGAGGAAACCATCGCTTCAGTAGCCACAGCTGCTCCTTGGGTAGCCCCTCCGCTCCTCTGGGTGCAGGAATTTCCATCCAACCCCTCCTTGCTCTTGGAAAAGAGGACCAGAAGGACCCTTGGGGACCAGGAGGTGTCCCAGAGCTGTGTGACCCCACCCTGGACTCTTCCCCACCATCCTCTCCCTCCTCTCTGCCCAGCCTAAATCCTTCACTTGGAATAAAGTTTTTCTACATAAATGCTGCCAAATTTGTGGAGTCTTGTGCTGTTTGTGCATTTTCTGCTTTTTTAGGGAGTTTTCCTGTTCAGGGAACCCTGCGGGGAGGAGGCCAAACGCACTTGTAGATGGAGAGCTCGCGGTGGAGGCTGGTCCTGAGGTCCTCCAGCTCCTGGTTCTTGCGCTGCTGGAGCTGGACGCCGTTCTTCAGCTCCTTCAGCCTGTCCTCCAGCTCCTCCACCTGCTCCTGAGGGCACAAAACCAGAGGATTATCGGGGGAGGAAGGTGCCTGTGCTGCCCTGGCTCTCCTCAGGGATGGTGCACAGCCAGGCTGCCCTGCCCAGCCACCCTCGTTCAAAACCTCTGCCAAAAAAGCTTTGTTTGAACACAAAGGTGAGAATTTGGGCTGCGTTTTGTCCTCAGGCTTCTCCTGACTGCTTGGTTTTGTCCCCTAAACCTCTCGGTGTGTGTTTTGAGAATCTGCCAGGGCTGTGTAAACCTGTGAGTCAGGAGGAGATAAAAGAGGAATTTGGGAAAAGGACAATGGGGAGGCACACGAGGGACCCCAAAAACGCAGGACAAGCCGTGGCACGGGTGCTGGTGGCTCTGGTGCCCATCGCAGCAGGGAGGAGCCGTGATGGAAGGGGAATTTCAGCTTCCAGAAACCTCTGGGAGGAGGCAGCGCCTGCGAGCCGAGAACGGAGAGTGTTGAAAGGCGGGAGATTAATTGTGGAGCCTCTTTGCCAAATGTGCTCTTGGAGATATTGAATTGCCTTGTCCCTCAGGCCGAGGGATGCCTGGCCCAGCCAGAAATAACCCTCCCTGGAGGGCCCTGAGCTGTGGGCACAGGGCTGAGACCCTTCCTGGCAGGAGGAGGGGGTTTGGAAAGAAAAGCCACCTTGATTTAAAACCAAGTGTCTTGGCTCAGTCCTGTGCGGGAATTGTGTGGTGCCTGTGCTCAGCAGCATCCCTGAGCTTTGGGAAGGAAATTCCTCACCCCTGGGGCCATTTCTGAGGGGCAGCACAAAAACAAGAGAGGATATATTCAGCAGAAACTTATTTTCCAAGCTGGGTGAAGCCCCAAACCTCCCCACTGCACCCCTGGCTTTGCCTCGTGCCCAGGGGCTGCTGTTCCACCCGTCCTGTAATAATTTTAATTTTAATAATAATAATTTTAATCCCAACCAGCAGAAGATTTTCCCCATCCTCCCCCTCCTCATCCATCCCGCTCCTTCCCTGGGCCCTACAAAAATCCCACAGCACCCACATTTCCCCAAGAACAACTCCCAGTTTGAAAACAGGACTGTGCCCTTTGGGGGCACGTACCCGGTACTGCCCGACCTCCTCGTCCCTCTTCTGCTTGACCAGCACGATCTGCTCCTCCAGGCTGCGGTTCTGCAGCCTCAGCCGGCTGGCCTCGCCCTGCAGGGGCCTCAGGGCTTCCTTCATGCCCTGGATCTCGCCCTGCACCTCCTGCAGCGCCTTGGCCCCGGCCTCGCGCCGCTCCAGCAGCCGCAGCAGCTGCGGCTCGTAGTGCTCCTCCAGCCCCCGACGGCTCTGGGCCACGAAGCTCTCGAACTCTGCGGAGAGCCGCCGGCTCTCCTGGAGGTACAGGTTGTCCTGGCGGCACGGTGGAGCCTCCAGGCGCTGCCTCAGGACTTCCTTCTCCTTCTCGCAGGTCTCCTTGAGCTGGGACAGTTCCCCCGAGAGCTGCCCGGCCTGGCTCTCCAGCTCGCCCTGGTAGGCAGCGTGCTGGGAGAGGTCGTGCCGGCGGCTCTCCAGCTGGTACTGGCAGGCCACGCATTCCTTGGTCACCTTGAAGAGCTTCTGCTTGATCTGCCGGATCTCGTCCCGCAGGTTGTCCCTCTCCAGCTCCACCTTGGCCAGCAGCCTGCAGGCGGCCTGGATCTCCTCGTGGGCATGGCGGATCTCCTGCAGCGCCGGCTCGCGCAGCTGGGCCAGCTCGGCGATCAGCGCGTCCCTCTCCCGTTCCAGCTGCTCCACGATTTCGATGCACTCTTGGAAATAATTCCCCAGCTCTTCCAGGGTCAGGCATGGCTGCTCGGTGGCGTCCAGAGGGCTGCCCGCTCCCTCTGCGTCCATGTCCTGTGGGATCCCTGTCCCGTCTGCGTCACCTGGGGTCCCTGCCCTGTCGGTGTCCATGTCCAGTGGGATCTCTACTCCGTCCGTGTCCTCATCCAGTGGGATTCCTGTCCCGCCTGCACCCACGTCCGCTGGGATCCGTGTCCCGCTCACATCCACGTCTAGGGGGATCTCTACTCCATCCGCATCCTCATCCAGTGGGATTCCTGTCCCGCCTGTGTCCATGCCCAGCCGGATCCCTGCCGCACCCACGTCCGCTGGGATCCCTGTCCCACTCGCACCCACGTCCAGTGGGATCTCTACTCCGTCTGCATCCATGTCCAGTGGGATTCCTGTCCCACCTACATCCGCATCTAGCGGGATTCGTGTCCCACCTGCATCCACGTCCAGCGGGATCGCTGCCCTGTCCACATCCAGGGGAATTTCTGCTCCATCAGCATCCACGTCCAGTGGGACCCCAGCCCCGGCTGCACGCTCGTTCAGCTCCGAGGAAGGATCTCCCCGGCTGGAGTCAGGGCTGCCCCTGTGCAGGGGTTTAGATCCATTCCCCGCTGGATCCGAGGGGGTCTGGGGACGTTCCGGGCGTGGAGCAGCTCCTGCGGCTGCTCCCTGTGGGGCTGGGGGTGCCCGGGCTTCATCCAGCTGCAGCTCTGGAGGGGGCTTGGGCTGTGCCATCAGGTCCCTGGAAAGGAGAGGGGATGTGAGTGTAAAGGGTCTCGGCCTTTCCTCCCCACCCTGTGAGACCCCCGAGCCAGGGGGGTCCCTCCTGGCCCTGCTGCTGTCACCGTCCCCGCGTCACCCACAGGGCAGCGCTGGGCTCAACGCTCTGGTGGCACCTCGGGCCCAAACTGTCCAAAATCAGGGAATAAACCCCTCTTAAATCTGCTGACAGCCCCGGAGGAGGAGCGAGGGACGCAAACCCAGACCCCAAACCCGAGAGCTGCTCCAGCGCCGACCTGTCCCGGCCAATCTCCCCCGCGGCACCGATGCGAGCACTCCCTGGAAAACTTGCCGCGATTTTAGCGGAGTGGCATAACCTCACGGCAAGGGAATGCGCTGCTGGAAGCTCGGGCAGGCTCCGGGATGGCTGAGACGGAGCAAACCTCTCACGCAGAGCCCCGGGCGAGCGGCAGCGGCTGCAGCAGGAGCTCGGCGCTTTGCAGAGTCATCGATCCCGGCATTGTCCCCAGGCGCGACACCTGCGGCTGCCACCACCGAGCCCCCGCTCCACACCCTCCCGGCTGCTGTTTGGGGTAGGATGGACACCGCTACGCTCGGGGACGAGCCGGGGCTTTCCCTGCCGCTGCCAGGAGCCGGTGGGATCGGTGGGAGGATGCTCTCACCTCTCGGCCACGCCGCTGAGCTCATGTCTAGTCATTCCCTGAGGAATGAGCGCAGGCTGGCACTCACAGGCAGCCCTGGGCTCGGAGCAGCGGCTTTGAGCAAAGAACTGATTTTCACCGATACTTTCTCTCCTAATAAGGCAGTTTTCGGCACTGATGACACATCGCAGCCTCGGACTCCACGGCCGGCGGCTGGAGAGGGGGCAGCGCCTGGAAAGGTGGGAAAAAGGCTCCTCTGCCCGGTTTTTCCTCGCCCTCCCCGCTGCCAGCGCTTGTTTTTCAAAGTTCTTGGATCCGCTTTGCACGGGCAGGACGGGAGGGGAGGGGAGGGCGCCGTTCTGCCTTCCCAGAGAGGATTTGGGGCTCGCCCCTCATCCCAGGCCCCCCAGAACTCCTGGGTACCCCACAGGGACCATCCCTCCCCATTCCCAATCATTCCCGAGGGTCCAGGAGTGCCGAACTGCAGATCCCCGCACCCCATCGCCGCACCCCAGGCTTTGGCAGCCTCCTCCTTGCCGAGGATCCCTCACCCCCGGGACCCCCCGGAGGATTCCAAACCTTCTCTGCCCAGCCCGGGTAGGCTCTTACCTTCCTCCCCCGGAGCCCAGCGCCGCCGGCTCTGCACTGCACATGGGCTTAGCATGGGGCGGAGAGGGTTTATTAATAAACAGGGCTGGAAATCAGACTCCGCCGAGCAGCCGCTTCCCCCGGCCTCCGCCTGCAGTGCCAGCTGCGGGCGCTGCCTTCCTCCGCCCCGGGGAGGAGGAGGAGGAGGAGGAGGAGGAGGAGGAGGAGGGCGGGGAAGGCCGTGCTGTCTGCATCCCTGGCAGAGGCAGCGGCTGCAGCCAGCCCGCATCCCCGGGGAGCAGCCCGAGCAGCTCCCACCCCGCTCCGGCTGTTCTCACCCCTGATTTATGGGACAGGTCGGCTTTGTGGGGCCTCCCAGACCCCTCTTCCCGCCCCATTGGTGACTCCTTCCCCGAATCCGAAGGTCCCTGTCCCGCTGGGGCCGTGGTCAGGGCTGGGGTGGGGATAATGGGGTGCCCTGGGGCGGGGGGGTTCGGCTGTGGGGGAAAGGGAAATGCCGGAGGATGCAGCTCAAAATGCTGTGGCCTCATCCTGAGCGCGGGATGGGGTTTGTGAGGGTGCTGTGCTCTCCGGGTATTGATTATCGATGTATTCAATACCGATATCTCGGGGTTCTTTACACGCCCCACAAACACCCCAGTCACGGCAGAGTGCAGCCTCCGCTTCCTCTTCCGCCCCTAACCGATCCCCGCCGCCCTTTCCCTCTGCTCTGGGGATGGAGAAGGTGGCGTTTCCCTCTGGTCACACTCCTGAGTGTCCAACAGCCACCCTGCCCTCACCCCCTTGGTGTCCCACCCCTGCCCACCCACCAGCTCTGCTCTCCCGCAGTGCCCATCCCCATCCTTGCACTCCGTGGATTCTAAACCCACCTTTTATCCATCATATCACCAGCAGATTTTTATCTAAAGTACCCATTTCAGGTCTGTATTGCCATGTTGGCATGGGCGCGTCACCCTGGGGTCACCGCCCGGCCTGCCCACCCCTCCCAGGGTTGCCCCCCGAGCCTACCTCGGCCTTGTCCCGCTCCTGCCGCGCTCAGGAAGTCGGCACTGGCCTCTCAGGAAGTCTCCAGTTTACGTGCCCCAAAACCACCCAGCAGGGCACACCACAGACTGCGACATCGCCCGGTGCCACCCTGTCACTGTCACTGTCACCTTGCCCATGGCTCGCTGGCCGCGGGGCTGCAGAAACCAAGTTTAGAATAACAGCGCTCGTCCATCCTTCGGGAACAGAGCTTTAAAAGGAAAAGGGAGATTTGAGTGGGGTTTTTTTCCCTTTTTTTTTTTTTTTTTTTTTTTGGATCCTGCTTCTTTTTTCAGTGCGGCACACCTTCTTTCTCTCTCTCTTTTTTTTCCATGAAGCGCCTCTATTTTTGACTCAATCGGAGAGGAATGCTGTTAATTCGCACAAGTTGGGTGTATAAATATCTATCTGGAGTTGGAGCTGCCAAAGGGAGCAACCTGCGGATCACACGGACTGCGTCCAACAGGGCCTGGAGGGGACAATGACAACGGCGCTGCCGAGCCCTGGGTTTATCTCATGAGCTGCCAAGGGCAGGGTGGGGAGGGCTCAGCTGTTCCCTGCTCCGTAAGAGGATACCCCGGCCCAGGCCCCGGCCCGGGGCTGTTTTGTGGATATAACCAGGCAACAGGCGGCTCCGGTGTCCCGCCGTGCCCGGCAGAGCCCGGGGGAGCCGGGGCCGGGCGGTGCGGGGCGACGCCGGCGGCAGCGAGCAGCGTGGACTTTGCCCCGGCAAACAGAGCTGGCGGGGCCTTATCGGCGTGCCAGGGCGAGGGAAAAGGCAGCGGAGAGCTGGAGAGACGGAGGGCTTGGGAGACGGAGAGTTGGAGAGACGGAGAGTTTGGGGTCCGGCTCTCGGCAGCGGCTCCGGTCACCGCGCGGCCACCGCGGCGTCCCCGGCGACCCCCGCGGCAAAGAGCGGCTGTGGGGCACTCCAGCCCCTCTCCGGTGACCTGGGGCTGTGCCTCCCTTCCCGGGGGATTTGTCCCTCCCGTCACGCACGGCAGATCTGCCCCAAGGGCAGGGACCCAGCCGGCGGAGTGGCGTCGTCACCGTGGCACCGCCGCCGCCACCCTGGCACTGCCACGGCGGCTCTGTCCCCACACAATCTTTAGGGACGGGCTGGAAGAACCATGAAAATCGCCCAAATTCGGGGCCTCCTGAGCCAGAGGAGCGCCGGCCGCGCCCTGGGGTGTCCAACCTGCCCGAATCGCGGATGGATTTAGGAGCGGCGGTCCGGACAGCGCTGCCCTGGCTCGCTGTGCCTGCCGAGGGCGCGGGGGTCCTGCCGCCCCAGCCGGGCCAGCCCCGACCCCTCGAGTGCGGGAGCTGCAATCTGACCCCGGGGGAAGTGTGATTCATCCCGGGGCTGGCAGCGCTTCCAGGGAACCATCCCGGCTCGTTCCGGCCCTGCCCTCGCACGGCAGACCCCTCGGACCGGCCGGGTGAGGGTCCCGGGATGGCTCCGCAGCCGCCGTGGCTCCGTGGGGATGGCACATGGGGGGTCACGCAGGTTTGGGGGTCTGGGTGCCACTGGACCCTTGAGAACAACCTGGTTTGCTTCACTTCCTGCCTCAGTTTCCCCAGCTGAGAACTAGGGGGTCCCTGGAGAGGGAGGGGAGGTTGTCCGCAGGAATGGAGGAGGAGGAGGAGGAGGAAGACGGCAGAGTGGGTATGTGCCCAGCTGGGGCAGGGATGAAAGGGGGAGCCGACGGCGCCACCCGTCCTGCAGGGACCTTGAGATCTCCACGGGAGCAGGGCCAGACTGTGTCCCTGTGCCACATTGAGTCCCTGTGCCACACTGTGGCCTTGTGCCACACTGTGTCCCCGTGCCATACGATGGCCCTGTGCCACATCATGTCCCTGTGCCACGCCGTGTCCCTATGCCACACTCTGTGCCGCACTGTGTCCCTGTGCCACACCATGTCCCTGTGCCACACTGTGTCCCTGTATCACATCGTGTCCCTGTGCCACACCGAGTCCTTGTGCCACACCATGTCCCTGTGCCACACTGTGTCCCTGTATCACATCGTGTCCCTGTGCCACATCATGTCCCTGTGCCTCACTGTGTCCCTGTGCCACACCATGTCCCTGTGCCTCACTGTGTCCCTGTGTCACACCATGTCCCTGTGCCACACCATGCCCCTGTGCCCCCCGTGTCACACGCAGGGGATGTCACACCTCGCCTGTGCCAGCCCTGTGGGGCAGCTCATCCGAGTGCCCACGACACCCCGAGGCTGTGCTGACATTCCCACAGGCTTCTCTCTTTCCAGAAATGTTCGGGATGCTCGTCAGGAGCAGGAGATGCCTCTGGTGGCCACCTGTCCCTGTCACCAACACGGGTGATGCTCGGGGCTGTGACAGAGCTGTCCCTTCCAACCCGAGGGACAGGGACGGGACCGACTGCTGCTATTTATTAATTTAATCTCCGTGTGTGCGGCACCTGAGCAAGGACATCAGCGCCCCGCTCTTCCCCCCACATCTGCGGTCCTTTCAAAACCCCCATTTTCACAACCGAGCTGATTTTCAGCACCACGACAAGCAATCCCCGCGTCCCAACGATCGCCAGCGGGGTCACCGCGGCCCGGGCTCCGCGCTGGCTTTTTCCATACCCTGCGGCAAGAATCAGCGATCTGGAGTGAGCGGCTCCTGCTCGGGGTGGGAAAAGCAGCACCCCCCGGGCTCAGAGGGGTGCGGGAGGACCTTGTTCCAGCCGGCTGTGCGTGACGGAGGTGTTAATGAGTAATGAGGGAGCAGCAGGGCTCGGTGTCCCGGCGGGGGGACACGGAAATGGGGGCAGGGGACGGATGGCACGGCCCGGGGCACGAGTGGCAGGAGCTGCTGTGGCCGCTCGAGCGCGTGATGCAGAGGATTTTGGCTCCTCGCGTGCCCTTTTGGGGCTCAATTCCCAGGAATCGGGCACGGGGGGCTCTAGGATTGGGAATGTCACGGAGACAACCTTCCTCTTCATCTTCCTCTTCCCCTTCCCTCGCCCCTCTGATGAGATCTCACCTCTCACTGTGATTATTTGGACAGTGCTCCATAGCTCTGTGCAGAAATATTTTTCGAACTGGTTCTGCTGCTCAATGAGGAGGGGAAGGATGAAAAATGGGATTTAAAAAAATTTTTTTTTTTTTTTTGGAGGCTAATGACTAGGAAGTCAGAGCCGGCAGCAGAAAGTCAACACAAACGCCCTAATTGGGGATTAGAGTCTCCTCAACTCGACGTGGGTCAGCAAAGCCTGGGGGAGCAGTGACGTGCTCAACCTTCATCCTGGAAAGGAATCAATCCCCTGGGATCACGGAGGGGCAGAGAGGTGCCGGGAAATTCCTGCCCAACTCTTTCAGTGCTCACTTAGGTCTCGAGTTTGGGTTCGGAAGGGTGAAAGAGGGCAATGTGAGGCAGAGACACAAAAGCACAGAGAATCGCGGCCTTTCTGCTCTGGGTTCGGAGCTGCATCCCCATCCCTGGTGCTGCCAGGATGCTCAGCCTTGCTCAGCCCACAAGGCCCACGTGCCAGAGCCTGAATCCCGCAGGAGCCGCTAATGTGCCGGGAGGCCTGAGGGATGGACGAGCTTCTTGCTTTCTCAATCCTTCCAGCCATTTCCAGCGGCTGGCAAACTCCTCCGGGCGTGCGGCCAGGCCCTGCGAGCGTCCGGGAAGGATGCGGCTCCAGCACAGCCATGCAGCTTCTCACAACAGGAAACACAAGGATCCCAGCCCTTCAGAGTCAGGAGTGTGGGAATGCAGCAGAAAACACCTGTGTTTTTGTTAGGATTGTCCCCCTGGCTTTGCCACGTGTCCTGTCACTGACCTGCTGCTGCTCTGGCCCTGTCCCTGTGCATCCTCATCACATCACAGAATTGTGGAATGGTTTGTGTTGGAAGGGAACTTCAAACTCATCTCATTCCCACTCCCTGCCATGGGCAGGGACACCTTCCACTGCCCCAGGTTGTTCCAAGCCCTGTCCAACCTGGCCTTGGACACTCCCAGGGATGGAGCAGCCACAGCTTCTCTGCGCCAGGGCCTCCCCACCCTTCCAGGGAAGGATTTCTTCCTGAAATCGAATCTAAATCAGATTGCTGTAGTCCTGCTCCTGACTAATGCCAGCTTGTGCTGTGTGGTGAGATCCTTCCCGGGAGCTGTGCCTTTCCCGGGCAGCTCCTGGTGCTGTCCCTGCCGTGGGCAGAGCCACGCCGAGAGGCTGAATCCCCCCTCACCCTGGGTCTCTCCGTTTTCAGGAGCTGATTTATACCAGAAACGAGCAGCAGAGTGGCACGGGCTGCAGGAGCGCCCGGGCCGGGGAGCGCCGTGTCCCCCGGGGCGCTGCCATCGGCGGGGACAAGGCGAGTGTCACCCTCGGGGCTGCCCGGGGAGGGAACGGCGGTGACTGCGGGATGGGAGGGCAGGGGCGGGACATGGCTGCCAGCTCCGGTTTCTCTCCGGGGACAGGGACGGGGACAGGGACGGGGACAGGGACGGGGACAGGGAGGGGGACAGGGCCAGCCCCCCGGGGATGTGCGGGACGCCGCCCCGGGGATGACGGTGCTGGAATTCCGCGCTCCGCTCCCGCTCGGCTGTTTCCCTTTTCTCCTCCGCTCGTGTCCCGCTGATGCTCAGCA
This sequence comes from Acanthiza pusilla, assembly GCA_036630365.1. NCBI lineage: Eukaryota > Metazoa > Chordata > Aves > Passeriformes > Acanthizidae > Acanthiza > Acanthiza pusilla. The sequence continues at coordinate 2,046,189 of JAXCHO010000176.1, read as the reverse complement.
CCTCGGGCAAGGAAAACGGAGGGTCCCAAGGGCTGGGATCGGCCCCCGCTGTCCCCGCACCGCCCCCCCGCGGTCCCCCCGAGGGGACAAAGCCGGGACCCACCCGGGGACGCGAGGCACACCTCGGGCAGCTCCGGCAGCCGGGAGGGTGACCCCGGTGGCACCAAGGGGAGGGTCCCCGGTCCCCACGCCCCCGGGGCCACCTGCGGGCGGGGTGGCGGGGGCCGGTGCGGGCGGAGCTCCCGCAGCACGGCCCCGCCCCGCACAGAAACTTTCCGTCGGCGCCGGGCGCTCGGCGGGAGCCCGGAGCGGGGCCGGGGCTGCAGCCGGAGCCGAGCGGAGCCGGGCGGGCCCGGCCCTATGGGCAGCGGCTGCCGGCGGTGCGGGGCGGTGCGGGGCGCTGCCCGCCGCGGCCATGTCCGCCGGGGCTGCACCTGCGGCGGGCGGCGAGCGCGACCCGGAGCCGGAGCGGGGCGGCGGCGGCGGAGGCTCGGCGGGGGCTCCCGGGGCTCCCCCCCGGCGGAAGAAGTCCCGGGCGAACTCGCTGCGCCGGGCGTTCAGCTGGTTCCGGGGCCGGCGGCGGCCGCCCAAGGACGGCAGCACCTCGGGAGGGACGGAGGGAGCAGGTGAGGAGCGCTCGGGGAGGTGGCCACGGTGGCACTTAGGAGGGGTCACGGTGGTGGCCGTGGAGCTGGGCGAGATTTCAGGGAGCTGCTCAAAGAGGCGTCCAGGTGGTGGCCACCTATGGAGGGGTCACGGTGGTCACCACGGTGGAGTTGGAGTGATGGCAAAGCGTTGAGTGGCAGCTGTGGGAGTGGGCAAGGAGTGTTGGGGTGGCGGTCGCAATGGTGGCCAAGGCAGTGGCAAGGAGGGGTTGGGGTGGTGGCGTTGGAGGTGGCCGAGGAGGGATCAGGTTGGTGGCTATGGAGGGCTCCAGGGGTTGTGGCAGTGGCCAAGGAGGAGTCACAGCGGTGGCCCTGGAGATGGTGAAGGAGAGGTCAAGGTGGTGGCCATGGAGGCCGAGGAGGTGTCACGGTGGAAGCCAAGGAAGGTCAGGGTGCTGACCCTGGAGGTGGCCAAAGAGGAGTCACAGTTGTGGCTGACAAGGAATTAAGGTGGTGGCCACGGATGTGGCTAAAGAGCGGACACAGGAGGGCAGAGGTGCTGGCCATGGTGGTGGCCAGGAGAGGTTGAGTTGCTGGCCATGGTGGCTGCAGGGAGTGAAGGAGGTGGCAGCCGTGGTGGCCGTGGGGGCTGTGGTGGCAGCAGGACGGATCCGGCAGTCCCTGGCACGATCTCGCCCCTGCCCCGAGGGCCGGTGCCGGTTCACTGGGTAGGTTCTCTCCACGCTGAGTCAGAAGGTCACTGGGGCTGAGGGAAATCTGGAGGGACGCCAGCCACTGCCACCTCCACCTCGTCCTCCTCCTCCTCCTCCTCCTCCTCCTGGGCTGGGTGTTTGCCTGCTCCAGGTGTGGCCCTTCCTGTCCCAGATATGGCCCTCACCCCGACCCGTCCGTGGGTGCCACCTCCGTGCCCAGCACGTCCCTGCCACCTTGACCGGGACAATCCCACAGGGGAAGGCGCTGTGGGTCTCCTCTTTTCGCCGTCCTGGGGCTGTGTTTCGGGGATCCGAGACCTTTGGCAGAGCGATGGGCGCTGGCTTGTCTGGTCACGCTCCTCTCCTCAGCCTTTTTTGGCAGCAGATGTCCCAACGAGGCAGCAGTTGCAGGAGCTATCACCCCAAAAACCTCTCCCACCCCACGCTGCTGGGGACACCGTCCGTGTCACACCCCTTGGGCACCTCGGGCAGGGATGTTTTGGCTCTTTCACCACTTCTGTGGCACCCAAGCGTGGCAGGATGCTGTCAGCCGCGGCTTTCTTCCTCGGTTTGCTCCAGGGAGTGAATTTCCAGGCATCCCAGCCCACAGGCAGGCACGTTTCCTGCTCGGAGCAGGATCTGTGATAGGACAGGAGGAGCTGTGGGAAGGGAAAGGGGAAAGGGAAGAGAAAAGGGGCTCGGGAAGAGCTGAGCTCTCCGCTGGGCCGATCCATCGGATGCTCTTTCCCGGCCCTCCGTGCGTGGACGCTGCTGCCACGGCCCAGCGCTGAAACCTGAGCAGAAAAAATGAGATGTGCCGGAGCATGTGATGTTCCTCTCCGCGGTGCAGAAACGCCCCCAGCAGCTCTGCCAGTCCGTTTTTTCCTTTTTTTTTTTTTTTTTTTTTTTCCTGAAGTTGTACCATTCACCAGCTAATCCTCAAAATGCCAAGTCACGGCCTGTCAGGGTCACAGCTCGGGGACCTCCCTCCTGCTCTGCCACCACCGTGCCATTCCATAACACATCCCCACGCCCAGGAGAGCTGTCCTGAGCACTCACGGTCCATCCTGGTGATGGAACAGTGCCCCAGCCCAGGGGACCAGGGAGCCCAGGGGACCCTTCCCCTCCTGCAGCCCTTTTGCCTGGGAGATGGCACATGCCACAAATTCCCCTGCGACACCTCCGGGAAGAGCAGCACGGTAATACTGCTCCCTGTGTGACTGAGTCACCCTCCCCGTGCAATTCCAGCGTGGAGAGAGCACGCCACGAACCCCTCCCTGCTCCAGCGCCTCCGCCGCGGCCACTGCGTCCTCGGGACCCCGGGGACTCCGGGGACAGCGATGTCCATCCCCGCGGGGATCCTCCCCATCCCCGGAGGATTGGGGTCAGGATGCCTCGAGCAGCGGTTTGGGAAGGGAAGGAGTGTCAGCCCCGGGTGTTTTCTGGGGCAGAGCCCGGTGCCGGAGCCGGTGGCGTCGGCCGCGCCACACGCGGCTCTGACCTGCCCGGAGGCAGCGCCGGCCTCGCTGTTCACATCACGAGCCTTCGTGCAGCTGGGAATTTGTCCAAACATCAGCTGGGAGCTGTGGGAGGGGGAGAGGGGAGAGCTGCAGCAGGGCCTTGCAGCCCTCAGCTTCCCCTGTGTCCGTGTTTGGGTCAGCTCCCCATCATCTGGGGGGGGTTTGGGTCAGTTCTACATCATCTGGGGGTTTGGACAGTTTCCCATCATCTGGGGGTGTTCAGGAGTGTTCCCCATCATCGGGGGGGAGGGAATTGGGTCAGCTCCCCATCATCTGGGGGGGGTTGGGTCAGTTCCCGATCATCTGGAGGGGTTTGGGAGTGTTCCACATCATCTGGGGGGGTTTGGGTCAGTTCCCCATTGTCTGGGGGGCGTTTGGGTCAGCTCTCCATCATCTGGGGGGGTTTGGTCAGTTCATCTTGGGAGTTTTGGGTCAGCTCCCCATCATCTCGGGGGGGCTTTGGGTTAGTTCCCCATCATCTGGGGGGGGGTTGGGTCAGTTCCTCATCATCTGGGGTCTTTGGGTCAGTTCCACATAATCTGGTGGGGCTTTGGGTCAGCTCCCCATCATCTCGGGGGGGCTTTGGGTCAGTTCTACATCTTCTTGGGTGGGTTGGGTCAGTTCCTCATCATCTGGGGGGGTCTGGGAGTGTTCCCCACCATGTGTGGGGGGGTTGCATCAGTTCCCCATCCTCCCGCCCTTCCTGCAGGTGGATTTGCTCCTGGGCTGGGGCCAGGGCAGGTCTGACCATCCCAGCGGTGGGGAGGATGGCCTCAAGGGATGGGAGGGAGGGAATGCACCCCAGCAGACACAGATCAGGGCAGATTCCCGGTCCCGCTCCGCTGCGGGTGCTGGTGAGGCTGGCATTGCTCAGCACTGAAATCACAGCAGGATGAGAGCATTTCCACTTGGGATCAGTCCCGCGGGTCCGGCTATCAGCCACGCCATCTCTGGCTGCCCAAACAGCTGAGCTGGGGAGAGGAAAGGCTCGGTAATCCTGCTCTGGGAGCGGGCATGGCTCCATCCCAGCTGGAAGTGCATCCTCGGGATGCTGTGCCCCTTTGGGCCCTGCTGGCTGCAGGTGCCAGCCCGGCCCCTCACCCTTCCCATCGAGTTTATTTCCACAATAACCTTTGGAGGCAGAGCAGAGATTAATTCCTGGGCTGGGAAGTGGGGCGGGGAGAGCAGCTGGGCTGTGCCGAGGGTCAAACACGGACTGAGGAATTGGGGTGCCCAGCTGTTCCCGCTGGATTTTCGGGTGCAGAGATGAAAATGCGGCTCTGGGATGAAGGATGAGCTGGTGCTGGGGTCCGGCGGCTTTAGTCTGTTATTTTGGCTCCTGCTTTATCCAGCTTTCGCAAGATTCTTCTTAATTCCTTGATGAAGTAAAGGAATCGATGTTCCAGAAATATTAAATTAGGACTGGCTTTCTTTCTTTTTTTTTTTTTTTAATTTTCTTTTTTGATGCCGGCTTAGTCCGGCAGCAATGATTTCCCGACCGGGGCGGGGGATAGTGATGTTAAAAATAAAGCTTTCAAAGCTCACAGCTGCTTTGTAACAGCAGCAAGTGCTTGTCGGAACTGGGGATTTGCCATGAGCAGAGGGGCTGGGGATCCTGTCGATTCCTTCATGGGAAGGGTTGTCTAGCACTGGAAGGTACTCAGGAAACACCTGGACGTGGCTCTCAGTGCTCTGGGCTGGGTTGACAAGGTGGGGTTTGATCACAGGTTGGGCTTGATGGTCTTGGAGGGTTTTTCCAGCCTTGATAATTCCAGGATTCTGCGCTGGTGAGCAGAATCACCACGGGGTGTGTGTGAACCTCAAGGAAATTTGGGGCTGAGCTGTGGAATCTCCCTGGACGATTATTTCCTCCATCCTCTGCTCGGTGTAAACACAGGGCTTGTGCTCAGCCCCGATCTCGGCTCAAAGGAGCGGCGAGAGGCGTGGGGATTGTTCCCGTGTGTGTGGGAATGAGTTTGTTAATCTGCCAGAGGCAAAGAGTGACACTTCAGAAAATGTGAGCAGCAGGAATCCCCCGGCTGGCCTGGCCTGGCACCGGCGAGCGGCCCGGCGAACAAAGAGAGGTGTGTCTGCAACCACAGCTATTCCACCTGGAGACAACTGGAAGGATTACTCCTGAGAATAACGTTCCATAAGATCCGATAAAACTATTTCGGCGGGGTCATATTTCCCCGTGGAAGGGAGGTCTGGTTTCATAAGACAATATCATCATTGACTCCGACTCCGGCAGCGATGGGAACATAACCCGTTGGAAGGTGAAGAGCTGGGCGAGGATGAAGTGAAAAACCATTTCCCTGCCAAGCTGGAGCCTTGGGCTGGTCGTGCTGAGCGTGGATAAAATCCACCTCACGCTGAGCGGGGAGATGGGCTCCCTCCACCTCCGCGGGCTGGAGCCGGACCTGTCATCGGCAGAGCCGGCCTGGACTCCGGCTGGAGCAGGAAATCATTTGAAACCCTTCTGGTTATGTATTTCTGTTAATGATTGGGGATCTCAAGTGGGGTTTTTGTATTACCTTTGCCTCGCTGAGCTTTACTTCCCCGTGAAGGCAACAAGGGCTGAATTCCTTTCTCATTCAGGCAGCTCGGCTCCTGCTCTGTGTTTGCTCCGAGATGGGATCAGGTTCAGAAAACTCCAGGAGGGATGGAGAGGACACCAGGAGGGATGGATGAAACACCAGGAGGGATGGATATGGCACCAGGAGGGACAGATCGAGCACCAGGAGGGACAGATTGAGCACCAGGAGGGACAGATCAAGCACCAGGAAGGATGGACAGGGCACCAGGAGGGACAGATCGAGCACCAGGAGGGATAGACAGGGCACCAGAAGGGACAGATCGAGCAGCAGGAGGGACAGGTCCATCCCCGGTGACAGCACAGAGGGGTCCCCATGCCTGGACTGGTCACCCAGACCAAGGCAATGTGTGACTTTGGGACGATCAGATGTGCTTGGGGCAGTCATGCTGTGCTGGCCAGATCTGTATCTCATGAACAGCTTCTCTCCTGCTCCAGGCTCTTATCAGAGTCCTCTCTGAGTAAAACCAGGGATTTCTGGCCTGCGGAAGGGATTCTGCCTGGAATTGGCATCTCTGGCCTGCAGTTCCCCATTCTCACACATCCCTTGTGTGCCGGGGAGGCTGCAAATGCTTCCCCTCCTTCCCCTTCTCTCCTCTTTGGGCTGTCCTGAGGCTCTAACAGGAATTGGGGTGCTCAGCTGTTCCCACTCCCCAGACTCCAGATTTCAGCTCACAGCAATGCAATCCATGTCTGGGATGAAGGATGAAGGATGAAATCTGCCTGCCCGCAGATTTCAGGGGGGTTGTGTCCTGAGGCAGCAATGGGGCAGGTCTGTGGGGCTGCTGGAGCCCCCCACGCTGCTCTCAGCCCCCCAAATTCCACAGGGACTGCCCCAGGGGCTCAGCAGGAGCTGGAGCTCAGCTCCACGTGGCTGCGAGTTACCCCACGGTGTTTGCTCCGGCTCGGAGAAACCACTCGGTATTTTTGGCACCCGTGGGCTCTGCTGGGTGCCGGGGGCTCGGCTCCCTCCCGGGGCCCTGCTGGCACATCCCCGGCTGTGCCCGGGGGCGGTGGCGCCTCGGTGGCCGCGTTCCCTCAGCAGGTGCTGGCACGGAGGGCGTCTGTTTTGGGAGTGGAGGGGGAAGTGTCTCCCCGAATCTGGGGCAGGCTCCAGCCTCGCTGCTCCTTCCAGGGAGAGAAGTGCAGGAGCTTCACGGGGAGATTTGTTCTGTGTCTGGGTGGCACAGGGGGTCCGCGTTTTGGGATGGACATCCCAGGGATGGAAGCCTCACCCCAGGCTGGAGATGCCCCTGGGATCTCCAGGGAGGAAAATCCCATCCCACAGCTATGTGGAGAGACCTCTGCTCTGCTGCTCTTGTGGCCACAGCCTTGTTTCATCCCAGCTGCCCCGAGATGGAAGGGCTGTGACAGAGATAAAGCAGGGAATGGTTTCCCTCTGCATTCCCAATTTCCTGAACGGCTCCCACAGCAGATGGGCAGCAAACCCTGGTACAGCCTCTGTGGCATGGGACAGTCTCTGCCCAGCTCAGCGTGCCCTGGGCACCCAACCGAGCTGGTGAGGAACTGAACCATCAATATTTCCATTCCGGAGAAGACTGAAGTCCAAAGATTAATTCCGTGCCGATCACCTTGGGAGGTCAGGACAAAGCTGCTGGTTGATCTTTAATTTTTCCCTTTCTTTCTTGTGCCACCTCCCGTTTCGTGCCTTTCCCACAAAACCCTCCTTCCTATTTATCCCAGCCTTTGATGAATCACCTAAGGAACATAAACATTGCCAGCAGGAATTGCCCACCGCTGCCTGGCTGGCTGACCCCTCCCTGCCCTCGCAGCATTTAATGTTCTAATTAAAAATCAGGAGGGAAACCTGGCCTTGGGGAAGGGGCCGTGGAGGGGCTTGTCCGGGCAGCGTTTGGAGCAGCAATTCCCGTGGCACGGATCTGCTCGTCCCCTGCCCCTGGAGCAGGGAGAAGCCAAGAAGGGCACGGGAAGGTGCCCGCGGTGTGAGCAAGGTCCTCGTGATTGCCCCAGAGCCAGGAGTGGCCGCGGGGAGGGCGGCGGGGGTTCACACCCACCCGTGGGCGATGGCGTGTGGGTGCTCGCCCTGGCTTTGGGCATCAGCCGGAGCCAGCCCGCGGCCTCGGGCGCTTTGCCCCAGCCTTGGTGGCCCTGTCCTAGCCCGGTGTGGTGTCCCCCTCCCCAAAACCCATCAAGGGCGGCTGTTGGAGCTGGGGACAGCCAGCCGTGGTGGCGGCTCTGTGGAGCGTGGCGAGCTCCGGGGAGGTGCGAGCACGGCTGGAGGCGAGATCCCTGCCCCGCCGTGGCTGTTTGGCCGCCGGGGCGTCTCCTTTCCCCCGCTCAGCCTCTGTGTATCACCCAGGCATCCCCGCCGGAGGGATGGGGCTGGGAGGGTGCTGTGGGATCCGCCGGGTGATCCCGGCAGGCCCCTCCTCTCTGCCCGTACCATTGGCTCCGGCACGGCCGCCTGCGAGCGCCGAGCTCCGCCGGGGCCGGAGGGATGGGAGCCGGCGGCTGAGAGCCGTCGTCTGCCGCGGCCGCCCGGGCCACGCCGGAGCCCGCTCGGCTCGGCCATGTAGCTCCGCGGTGCCCTCCACCCGGCCGCGGTGGAGGCGACAGCGGCCTCATGGGCAACGCGCACCGCAAGAGGAGCCCGGCGGGCACCAAGCCCGGCTCCTCCTGGCCCTTCGGCCGCGCCGGGAAGCCCAGGGCAGGTAGGAGCCCTGGGGCTGCCTGGGGATGGGGCGCGGGGGGTCCCCGCTCGGCGAGTTGGGAGGTGTCGCGCTGGGAAAGTTCGTCACTTGTGCTCGGCTGGGCTGGGCGGCAGCGGGGGGCTGCGGGGGGAGGCTTGGCTGTGCTCTCGCTGGGCTGGGGGGCAGGATGAGCCCCCCGAGCCCAGTGTGGGAGCTGGGGAGCCCCTCTGGCTGCAGGCAGGGCTGTGCCGGCGCGCCGGGGAGCAGCCGTGGGCTCGCCGCGCTATCAGGACGGGATCAGCTGAATTAGTTACTGATTTGTTTTCCAAGTGCGATCGCAGCGCTGCCAGCGTCGCCGTCCTCCCCCGGCCCCCCGCTCCCACCCCGTGCTTCGGTTTCCCTCGCCGTGCCGCGGGGATCTGGGAGGGTTCGCTGGGGCTGCTCCCCCCGTGCCCGTCCCCTCGCTCCGTCTGTCCGTCTGTCCGTCTGTCCGCACACCAACTGCTCCGCTGCCCTGAGCTCCGTCTCCATGGATGCCGTGGAAAGGCCAGACGGAAGCAGGGGGCGAGATCTTTCCTGCAGGGGTCCCACAGCAGCCCGGACCCACCCACGGAACAATCAGCCCCGTGGGGTGCCCAGTCCCGGTGAGCTCCCGCCGTGCTTCCTCCATCGCAGCAGGGTGATGCCAGCAGGGAAGGTCTCCCACAGCCACATCGTCCCCATCCCGGGGTTGCTGATTCCCCCACCGCTGTCATTAACATGTCGCCGTGTTCCCAGCCCGGCCTGAGCCGAGCAGACTTGGCAGGAGCGTGGGCAGGGCTGTAGGAACAGGGTTAGCAGGACCAAGGGGTGGTGACTGCGTGGTTTTCTCCCACCAGCCCTGCGGGATCCTTGTCCCCGCTGTCCCTCCTGCTCTGTTTCCCTCGATGTTTACAGTCAGCAGCCGCCCAGGCGTGGGTAAAGTGGGTCTGGAGTCAACTCTGCTCAGGCTTGGGGAGCACCACTGTCCCAGAGCTGGGAGCCGGCATGGGGACACCCTGCAGGTGCACAGGGAGAAGGTGCTGGAGTGTCCTGGCTGACAGCATCTGCCCAGTGCCTGGGGAAACTGAGGCAGGAGGGTCACACCATCACTCGTGGCCATGCAGGGACAGCATCTCCTTCACCACAGGCTCTCCACCATCCTCCTCTCCTCACCGGGTGGCTGCAGGCTCCTCTCTGCTGCACTCATCCTCTCGTCGTGGTCTCCACGTGGGAGAGGCTCGGTGCCATTGGCCAGGCTGGATTGTGGCTGCATCCCTGGCTCATCCTCTCCCTTTCCACCGGCATTCCAGTCCGGATCTCCATCTCCTCTCCATCCCCTGCCAGCCTCGCGTGTCCCTTGTCAAGCCCTAAGCCAGGACCGTGCCACCCTTCCCCAGGGCTGGCTGGGAGAAGCCCTGCCGCATTTCTGGCGCCCTGGAACGGGTGGGATGTGGGCCTGATACAGCCGGGGCAGGTCTCGGGAGGTGAGGGCTGGCGCTGGGGCCGAAGGCCGTGGGGTGGAAGGTGCTGAGAAAACATGGGGCGAGTTGTGTTTGTTCTCTGCGACGGCTCCATGGCAACGGCGCGGCGGCCACAAAGCCAAAGAATTTGCATTGTGTCGCTTCAGCATTTCGGAGGGCGCAGCCGGGATCACCGGCTGGGGGCAGGGTGTGCCCGCACCCTCCGGACGGGCCCCCGCCGGCGCTCCCGTCTCCCCCTGAAGACCCCCGGGTGCCTCTGGATTTCGGGCTGGGGAATGGTTGCATATGGCGAGCGACTGGACCAGTGTCCCCCAGTTCGCGTCTCGCGGGTGACTGGAAGCTTGGGTTTGGCCCTGCCGTGCCTGTTGTTGGTGCATCAGGCCCGGCAGGCTTTGGCAGATGCTGTTGTGTTTGTGCCGCGCGTGGAGCGCTGTGGGCACCACTTTGGGTGCTGAGGGGACACAGCGGTCCCCAGGGACAGGGTGGGCACGGCTGAGGGCTCTGCGATGGCTCTGCCCACTCCGCCCCACAGCGCCGAACCCACGCACTCCGTTCCCATTTCTCCACGCCACAGCGGGGCCTGGCTTGGGGCATCCCCAGCCTCTTGTCCGCGCCGGGAAAGGTCCTTGAGCCCCGGGGAGAGCGAAGGCTCTTATCGCCTCCTTATCGGGACTCCCCGCCGGGCCCTGCTGAGTCAGGGCGCAGGAACGTGGCCGCGGGCCAGGCTGCGCCCCGCGGAGTCAGCGCGGATGCGGCTGGGCCGGCGCGGAGCTCTGGGTGCGGGGTCACCCGCCGGTGGCCGCTGGGGAAGGTTGCACAGGGGAAAAAATCATGGAATGCTTTGATTTGGAAGGGACCTTGAAGCTCAGCGCGTTCCATAGGCAGGGACACCTTCCACTAGACCTGCCCAAGCCCCGTCCAGCCTGGCCTGGAACTCTTCCAGGGATATCCAAACGCCCCAGGGGTGACCTGTGGCTCTGAACGTCCCCAGCAGCAGCGATGGAGCCCCTCAGCAGCCCCGGCTCCCGCGGGGCAGCTCCAGGGTGGGCCGAGCAGCTCTTTCTCCTTCGCAGCCTCTCTCCGTGCCAGAGCCACGCTGGGCCGGCTCCGCAAACACCCGCGGGTGGGCGGATGAGGGCAGGGGCTGCTCCCGGCGGGGGACACGCCGAGATTTACACAGGCGCTTTCTCCAGGCACCGCCAGCCCGGCGCACCCGCCAGCATCCCGCTGCTCCAGGGACATCTGAGCCCTTCCCGGTGCCCCCTCCTGCTCCCGGAGCAGGGGAGGAGGTGATCGCGGCTGTCCCGGGCAGGCAGGCAGCTGCCGCAGCGCTCGGCTCTGACATGCCGTGCCGTGCCCGCTTGGCACGCTCCCGTCACCGAGAGGCAGGGGTGGGACCCGCCCTGTGGCCGTGGGTTATCCCCCACCCCCATCTCGGTGGCAGCTCCTCTCCCCGATCCCACATCGCCGTGTCCATCTCAGCGGCAGGATCGGCACCTCCGCAGCGTTTCCTTGGAAAAGCCCCGCGGGCGGCAGCGGGGTTGGGCGCTGCTCGCAGGACGGGGGATCGGCGCACGGAAAAACCTGCAACGTCTTGTCCCTAATCCGTCTGCGTGGAGCCAAGTGCCTGCTGCGACAGGCAACGCCTCTGCCACGGAAAGAGCACCTGGGTGCCCTGCAAACAACGCCGGGCACGGGCCGGGGGACACAGGACACCGAGGGAAGGGGATCGGGGAGTGACAAAGCCGTGGGGTGGGGAAGGAGGAGGTGTTGGTGGCCCATCCCTGGTCATACGTGCCACCGGTGTCACCCTCCGCAGCCCCGTGTGTCTTTCCAGGCTCTGCCCGCGGCCCTCTCCCGCCCCGCGCTCCCCATCTGGGATGTTCCCGCCCGGATCCGGCTCCTGGCTGGGGAAGGCTGTTATTTACCTTCAAACCTGTTTGGTGGCTTCTCCGGGGAGGGGACCCAGGAGCGCGGGGTGGGGACGTGGTGGGACGGAGGCTCGCTGGGCTGCTGCGGGGGCTGCGAGCGAGGCAGAGCTGGGCATTGGGATGGTCCCACCCCGGGACTCCCTCCGGGCTGCTGCCAGCCCCTCTCCCGAATTTGGGATAACCCAGCGAGCAGGAGGCACTGAGTGTCACCTCAGGGCTGGCTGTGGGACAGCAGCGAGGTCAGGGCCCGTTGCACAACCCTGTGTGCTCCTGTCTTGACAGCAGCCATGGCTGGAGGCAACTGGAGCTCAGCTCCAAGCGAGATTTCACCCTGCACCAGCTCCTTCGCCAGGGCCTGCTGCCTCACCGAGGTGATACCAGCAGCTTTCCCCGCTGTGATTTAGAGGAAGAAAAAACGCTCCAAGTTTGTTTTCCCAGTTGAAATTAATTTTAGTTCAGCCTCTGCGTGGGATCGTGTTTGAGAGCCGAGCCAGCAGCGTGGATCGGGCGGTGTTTATTTGCTTGGTGGAGATGTTTTCCTGGCTGGAGCAGCAGCCCCCCAGGAGTGGCCAAGGGCAGGCTGGCAGCAGGGGCCGTGTGGCCAGAGCCACTGTAAATATTATTGTGCTCTTATCCTGCCTGGAGCCACTAGGGTCCCATGGCGTGTCCCAGGGCGTGGATCTTGTGCTGAGACAAGGATTTGGGGAACGGGTTGGGTGTCTTTAGAGGCTCCTGGATGCCCTAAGCAGTTGATGGTTGGGTGCAGAGGGGTGGATAAGATCCCTTCCGAGTCAGAATATTCTATGATACTGGAGCAGAGCATTTGGGCTCTCGCAGGGTCCATCCACATCCTGACAGCTCCATGGAGCTCTCAGGAAGGGGGTCCATGGTGCAGTGTGATCCCTGCCCATGGCATCTGCAGGCGACAGGGAAGCACAGCAGTCCCCTAGCCTGGATGGTGGCAGGGACCCCCAGAGCGGTGGGAGAGCACCAACCCCATGGGCCAGGGGCGCTTCTTGCTGCCCTCTGAGCTGCTCTGGCGGCATCCCACCAAGGCTCCATCCCACCGAGCCCCCATGGCACCTCGCAGCCCCTTCCCGCTCCCCCTCCTCCCCATTTTTCTGCGCTGAGTCAGTGGCGGTGGAGGGGCGGGCGGGAGCTGCCGCCTGCTCGCTCTGCCCTGCTCCTGCCGTGCGGGGAGCAGGCAAGTCGGGGCAGTGCCGAGCAGGCCTCCGGAGATGGATGTTTGCAGCTGAGCCCGGCCCAACCTGCTGCTGGCGGGAGGCACAGGCCTGCCGAGAGGGGGACAGGAGCTGGGGTTTTCTCCTTCGCCTCTTCCCAGGTGAAGCGAGAGGGAGCTGGGCCAGCACTGTGTGGTGTTTGCAGCATCGCTGGGCCGGGGCTGTGAGGGTCCAGCCGTGTTCCTCTGGGGTCTCAGCTTTGGTGTCCCCACTCCCACTCGGGTGCCTCTCTCTGCCGGCACTGAGGCAGAGCTGAGGGCAGGGGTTCCCTGTCCCTTCCTGTCACTGTGCCTTGCTCCAGGGGTGCCCTGCTCCCTCTGGACCATCCCTGGCACCGGCAGCAGCAGATACCAGCTCCGAGCCGGGAACACCATCCTGGAGAGGGTGCCTGTGGCTGGGAGGCTCCTGGCTCCTTATCTGGGAGAATCCCGCTGCCACGTGTGGCCAAGGCACGTGTGTCAGCCGAGCCCGGAGGGGACGGGGTGATCCGGGATGCACCGCAAGGAATGCACGGGGCCCGGGACACCGGCTCCAGCCGGGCGTGTTGCTACCGGCACCGGCTGCAGCTGCAGCGGCTTCCCCAGCCCTCCGAGACCTGCAGCCTCTGCGGCAGGAGCAGGGCTCTCTCCCTCCTGGATTCCCCCCTTTCCCAGCAGGTTTCCCTGAGTGTTGACAGAGCCGGGGTGAGGCCGGCTGGATGAGGATGATGAGGTAGCGAAGGTCGCAGGGAGTGGGAGAAGCTGAGGCTGCTTTTTGTGCACTGCTACGAGGCTCCTCCGTGGCCAGGCAGTGTCCAGCCCTGGATTAACCTTTGGGAGGTTGCAACCACCTGTGCTGAGCTCCTCCTGCCACATCTGCAGTGGTGTCACACTCAGGAGAGGGACACATCGCAGCCAGGGATGTTCTCCAGGTTCCGTGTGGGCAGTGGGCCATGGGCGGGAAGGTGGAGCAGGGACAGGGACAGGGACAGGCTCTCTGCCAGCACCTGGGAATGTCCTCAGCCCTGGAAGCAGCTTCCACGTGTGCTGCCATCGGCAGGGCTGCAGGAGTGAAGCTCAGCTGTGCCTCCGCCCTGCACCAGCAGCACAGGAGGGGCTGTCTGCCTTTCCTGTGGGGTCTCCTGGTGCAGCCCCATCTCTACAGGCAGGGCTGGACCCATCCCCATTAGCCAGGAGCAGTGTCCCTCTCGGCCACCACCAGCCATGGCCCTTCCCGGGCTCATGACAGGCTGCCCAGAGCAGAGGGCAGAGCTCAGCGCAGCACATGGCTGCCTGCTTTGTGCATCCTCAGCCCTTTAATTATGTCCCTTTTCCACTTGTGCTGTGGAAAGAGCTGGGGAACGTCTGCCCGCGGCCGCCGGCACCTTCTGGGGGAGCGTGTGGGCAGCATGGCCCATCCTGCCCATGCTGGAGCAGGTGCTGGGTCAGGCCCAGCCAGGGCCCTGCTGTGTTTGGGGTTATGGCCACGTTGGAATTCCAGGGGAGAAATCCTCACCGAGCCCGGAGCTGCCTGGCTGGGGACACAGAGATGTCCTTCACAAGGTCAAACTGTCCCTTGGGCTGCACAGCCACCACCTGGGGGCTGCTGGGACCCTGAGCTGGGTGCCACTGCTCTGTCGTGCTGGAATAAACCCTGGGCACAGCCCCGGGGGAGCTGCGGGGCAGGGGGCAGAGGGTTTGGCACTCTGCTGGATAAATACTGGGTGCTGTTCATCTTTTGGGGTGAAACACCTGTAAATGGATGGGATGGAGCTCCTGGAGGCCCTGGGAGAACCTCCATGGTGGGGACAGTGACCGACAGTGCCAGGGCAGTGCCACTGTGTGACCGTCTGGCATTTCTGCCCCTGCTTTCACCTGTCCCCCCACCAGCAGCTGGAGCTACTGGTTAGACTGGTCCCAGACCTGGTTCTCCCCCAGCGCTGCCAGCCCTTGTGACCGTGACGTGGCCCTGTCCCTAAGGACAAACACCCTTTGCCCGGTCCTGGCTCGTGTCCCTCTGCTGTCGCTGTCGGCTGAGCCCTGCCGGGAATGGCATCCTGGCAGGGTCCTGGGGGGCACTGGGGACAGGCCGGGATGGGGAATGTGACACCTCTGCCTGTGCCGTGTCACACCCCAAGGTGGAAAAGCCTCCCAGTTCCTCCCAGCTGGCCTCACCATTGTGGAAGCGAGCAACTGGTTTGGACCAGCAGGGTCCTGGGGGGTCCCGGGGGGGCAGGAGGGAGGAGTTGGGGAAACGCTGGCCCCGAGCCTGGAAGAACAGATCCCTGTGGTCTGTGCCGTGCGTGGGAGGAGGCGGGAGGGCCGGGGGGAGCGAGAGGGAGGCCAGAGGAGGGGCCCCCTCTTCCCTTCTCCCGCGGCCGAGCAGCGCGGTGGGCGCAGCTGGGACTGTCCCCTCCTGCCACCGCGCAGCCGTCCCCGGGTCGGGCTGCTCCCTGCTCACGAGCAGCTGCGCCGGAGCGTCTTCGCCTGGCCGAGCATCCTCCCGCCCGTGCGGATGAGGACGGAGGGAGGGAGCTGGGGGCCGCCGGCATCCGCCCCGCCGGCACACGCCGGGTGAGAGCCGCCTCGGCACAATAGGCTGAGCCTCCTCGGGGGGCGGCGGAGCCCCCCTTCCCTGGGGACCAGACCCTCTCGCCGGCCACCATGGTGGTTTTCATGGGCAGGAACCTCTCCTCGCTTCTGGCTTTCTTCAAGAAGAAGGGTGAGTGAGGAGCGGGAAAGGAGGGAGGGAGCAGAGCTTTGTCCTTACGCAACCCCTGCCCGCCGGGACCCCCCCGGGCCGGCACGGGGTGCTCGCCCACCCGCAGCGGGCAGGGGTGCTGCCACCCCCGGGGGAGGGCAGGGAAGGTCACCCCGGCGCTGGCCTCGCCCGCCGCGAAGTTACCGGAATAAATCACTGCGCTCCTCTCCCCGCAAGGCAGCTCCGAGCGGCTTTGGGGGGTGTCGGGCGAGGGGCTGCCGAACTGGGGGGAGAAAAAAGGATTTGGGAACACGCCGCTGGGGGGGCTGTGGGTGTCTCCTGTCCCCTGCGGGGATTTTGCGCCAGCGCGGGGGACCCGTGTGGCAGCAGCGGCGGTGCCGCGCTGGCTGCGCCCCGTGCCCGCTCGTGCCGCGGGTGCCGGCGGAGGCAGAGGCCGGCATGGCGGCAGGGCGGGAGGCTCCATTGTTCCAGGCCTGCTCCTTTGTGTGCCGGAGTCGGAGCACGGCCGCCTCTCTGCCCGGCCGGGCTGGCCCTGAGAGGCCTGGGGACACGGGGGACACGGGGGACAAGGGATGTGCGTAGTGCTGGCGATGCCGAGCAGCAGGTGCCCGTGGCCCCCGGGTGCCGCCGCCAGCCCCGACGGTTTCCTGCGCTCGCCCTTCCCTGCCTCAGAATTGTTTTTTTTCTGGGCAGGAAGAGTTTGAGGCTTCGCTCAGGAGCGGGCAGGGCTGTGGCACGGTGCTGCAGTGCCCTGGCTGGGTGATGCCAGGGCTGGGTGATGCCAGGGCACCGCAGGGTGCGGGTGGTGCTTGTGGGGCTGCGGGGCAGAGAGTGAAGGCTCCGTGCTGCCCCAGGCGTGCCACATGGGGTGTTCAGCATCCAGCGGGGATTTGGGATCCCTGCAGCTGGATGTGCCTCAGTTTCCCTCGTCTGTGCAGCTCCCAGCCTGCCTGGGCACGGCGGGAGTCCCTGCTCTCGGGGTGATGAGCGAGGCCTGGGAATGACGCAATGCTCCGAAGGGAAACTCATCGTCTTTCCATCCACATTTAATCCCCCCCGAGCTGCCCATTCCCTGCTCAGCCGCCCCCAGCCCCGCACAATTCGCCGCCTCGTTAGGTCCTAACGAAGGCGTTGGGGAGGAGGGTGGTCCCACATCCCAGAGAAAACCAGCGGAGACATCCCGACTCCGGGATATCGACCGGCTGGGCAGAGCCGCGGGATGGGATTTCTCTCGGCGTTTCCAGCACTCGGTTTGAAGCTGAGAGGAATAACGTCATCCCGGGGTGGCTGTCACCTCCCGGCGCTTGTCCCCCGTGGGTTGGGGCGCACCGGTGGCAGCGTGGCCGTGTCCCCCAGCCCAGCTGACCCCGCTGTCCCCGCAGGCGCGGCCAAGGGCGAGGGCGAGAAGCGGCTGAGCGTGCAGTACACGGCGGGCGAGGAATGTCCCGACAACGTCTTCTTCCCCAGCACGCGGCCCCCGCACCTGGAGGAGCTGCACAACCAGGCCCAGCAGGGGCTGAAGTCCCTGCAGCACCAGGGTAGGTGTCCCCAGCCCCGGAGTGGCCTTGGGGACGCGGCGGAAGGGCTGTCCCCAGCTCCTGGCTGGCTGGGCCGTGTGGGCGGCGCAGTGGGGCTGACCGGAGTCCAGTGCCGGTGGCTGGGCTGTGCGGGGGGCACGGGCTGGGGCTGCCCCGGCTCCCCTGGAGGGATTGACCCTCTGACTTCCCTCCACAGAGAAGCAGAAACAGACCAAAAGTGCCTGGGACCACGGGGACACCAGCAGCCTCCAGGTGAGCCCTGCCGAGCCTCTGCCTCCCGGTGCTCTTGGGGTGCCCTGGGGACACAGGGTGGCTCTTCTGTCCTTGCTGGGTGGGGTTTGGGGGCAGACGGGGAACCAGCTGAGGTGGCAGGACCATGTCCAGGGGGGTTGTGGGGGTGGGACAGGCCGTGTGTCCCTCGGTGTTGTCTCTTTTGCCCCATGACGAGCCATTGTCCCCACCCTCAGCCTTGGCACGTCCCTGTGGGGCTCTGCCAGGGCCCCCCTGTGCCTGCATCCCTCTGTCCCCCCACTCCCACCCCCCTGGTGTCCCCTGGCTGAGCAGGGGTGACGTGGTGGCACGATGGGGACTGTTGGCCATATCCAGCCCGGTGCCTGTGCCCCTCCCCGGCTGCTGACGAGGAGAAGCTCCCCCTCTTTTGGCCCAGCTGAGCTCTGGCACATCCCCGGGCTCTGACCCCGCTGCCAGTGCCTCACCCGCCTGTGTTTGCTCAAGCTCTCGCTGGCTCTGAGCCCCTTTAACCCCTCGGAAGGGCGGACTGGACACCCCAGGGTGGGCAGAGCCACGGCGGGAGCGAGGTGGAGGCCTCGGGGTAATTCTGATGTGCCTCATCCTGACCTCTGCCTGTGCCAGGGATGGTGTGGAGGGATGGGGACACTGGAAATGGGGCTGTGTCCAGTGAGGGCTGGGGGTCCCCAGCTTGGCTCCATCCCTGCCCCACACCCACGGCAGCCCTCCAGCCCTGGGCTCTGGGGCACAGCAGGGCTAGCGACAGCCACGGGGGCATTTTGGGTTTGGCACCATGGCGAGCTCCTTCAGGTGCTCCTGGGATGGACCAGACCCCGGCTCTGCTGCTCTCCGGGGTCCCAGGGGCTGCTCCCAGCCCCGCTCCTGGTGGGAGGACTCTGGATGCCGGCGGGGCTGACTCAGCCTTTGGCCCTCGGAAAAGCTTTTGTCTCGGCTGCGGAGTCAGTTCGCGGCGGGGAAGGGGAAGGGGCCTGGCCGGGGCCGGGGCTGCTCTGTCCCCGCAGCCTGGGCTGTGCTGAGCCTGCTCTGTCCCCACAGTCCTGCGCATCCTCGGAGGATGACAGCCTGTCCTTCCGGAGCCGGGCGGCCTCCTGTGCCACGGACAGCACCTCTGAGGACGCCCTCTCCATCCGCTCCGAGATGATCCAGCGGAAAGGTACCCACGCGGCTGGGAGGCTGTGGGGCGGGGGGGACGCAAGCCCAGAGGATGCCAGGGGGGTCGGAGAGCATGGCAGCGAGCCTGGGCTCTGCCTTGGTGTGGCCACGAGCCAGCGCAGGGATTTGGGGGCCCTGGGGAGAGATGAGAGCAGCTCCGGCTGAGTCAGAGCGTTGGGGCTGGGCAAGGGGGACAGACAGGCAGACGGACAGACAGACAGACAGACAGACAGACACCATCTCCTCCCTGCTTGGCTGGTGCCTCTCTGGGCTCTTCCAGTGCCTGAGCCCAGCTTGTCCCAGAGCATCTCTGGCAGTGGGAAGTGCTGGGGACACTGGGGACACCCTGGCCAGGGCCCCCCTCACACCAGCTGGACCCTCTCGTAGGTTCCACCTTCCGACCACACGACTCCTTTCCCAAATCCTCGGAGAGGGCTGGCAA
The DNA here is from genome assembly GCA_036630365.1 of Acanthiza pusilla. Taxonomy (NCBI): domain Eukaryota; kingdom Metazoa; phylum Chordata; class Aves; order Passeriformes; family Acanthizidae; genus Acanthiza; species Acanthiza pusilla. The sequence goes on along the minus strand of JAXCHO010000176.1, from coordinate 2,027,310 downwards.
GAAGAGGAAGGAGAGGAGGACAACCGTGCTGGGCATCCCCCACCATGTCCATAAGGAGCTGGGTAAGCTTTGGGGGCAAGGCGGGGTTTTTAAGATCTGTTCGCTTGGGATCACACTGAGGTCATCTCTCCCTGCCCGCAGGTCTCAGGAACAGCCATGGAGCCAAGGCACATCCCGAGGTGGATGGGCGAGGGCCGGTGGGACATGGGGACAGCCAGGCAGTGCAGCCCCTGCTGAACGGGGGGCAGGTGTCCGGCGACGCCGTCCGCATCCCCACCATCGACGGGAAGCTGCAGCCTCCACCCGTGACCGGCGGCGCCCGCGTCTGCCTGGGGGTGCTGGAGGAGGCGGACGCCGCCCTGCAGAAGCACATCAATAGGGTTTACTACGACGACAGCTTGCTGGGGAGGAAGACAGCGGCCAAGCTGTCGCCCATGGCCCGGCCCAAATCGCTGGCCGTGCCGGGAATGACCACCTACGCCACCCCCCCGGAGATGCTGGTGGGCCCTGTCATGTCCATCTCGCCCCAGGGCACCTACATGTCCAAGATCATCCCCAACGCCATCCTGCCGCCCATGGTGGACGTGGTGGCCCTGACGAGGAGCAGCGTGCGGACGCTGAGCCGCTGCAGCCTCGTGTCGTCCAGCCCGGCCTCGGTGCGCTCCCTGTCGCGCTTCTCGGAGCGCAGCGCCCGCAGCCGCGAGCCCTCCTCCTCCAGCGACAACTGGAGCCACTCGCAGTCCACGGAGACCATTGTCTCCAACAGCTCCACCATCTCCTCCCAGGGCGGCTGCGAGCACCGGCAGCCCGAGGCGGGGCCGCACGGCGAGGTGGACGCTGCAGCTCGCTCCGACACCGACCAGATCAGCATCTACAGCTCTGCCAGCTTCGCCAGCTCCTGCTCCAAGCCCGCTGCTGGCCTCACTCCCACGGCCCCCGGGCTCCTGGCCGTGGGTGGTGGCAGTGGCCGTGTGTCCCCTGCCTACAGCACGAGCAGCCAGGCGGAGGGCTCGGACACAGCCAGCCTGGCCAGCGAGCGCTCCTCCGCCCGCAGCGTCTCCCTCAGGAAGATGAAGAAGCCCCCGGCCCCTCCCCGCAGGACCTACTCGCTGCACCAGAAGGCTGACGGGGAGCCCAAGGTGCTGGGGCTGCCGCCCAGGCCCGAGCGGCGGCCCCAGCGGGAGAGCGGCGCGCCCTGGTCCCCGCGCCCCGAGCCCTTCAGCCCCACGGGCGAGGATGAGGTGTTCTCGCCGCCGCTGAGCGAGACCAGCAGCCTCCGCTCCGAGAGCCTGGCCGGCACCAGCTCCCCCGAGGCCTCGCGGGGCCGCCCCGGGGTGACGGTGGTGCTGAGGGAGCCCCAGGCTCAGCCCAAGTGGAGCTGCCCCGACGGCTCTGACCGCACCATGTCCCCCTCGAGCGGCTACTCCAGCCAGAGCGGGACGCCCACACTGCCCACCAAGGGGTTGGGACCCCCAGCTGTGTCCCCGGGCAAGTCTCAGCCCCAGAAGCCGGAGCGGGTCTGCTCCCTGCAGTCTCCTGCTCTCTCCGTGTCCTCCTCCCTCACCTCCATCTCCTCCTCGGCCTCGGACCCGACGCCCCCCGAGGCGCTGAGCGGTCGCTCGGAGCGGTTCATCATCCCGCCGCACCCCAAGGTTCCTGCGCCCTTCTCCCCGCCACCCACCAAGCCCCAGCAGCCCCCGGCCCCTGCCGGTCCCCTCCAGCCCCCACAGCCACCCCCAGTGCCCAGCACTGCCGGCCAGGAGCTCTCGGCCGAGCCCAGCGGCAAGTCCCCGCCGCCGTCACCGCCGCCCGCCTACCACCCGCCTCCCCCGCCGGCCAAGAAGGCGGAGGGGAGCCCCCAGACCACCGGCGAGCCCCCGGCCGACACCGCCTGGCCCCCGCCACCGCCGCCGGCTCCCGAGGAGCACGACCTGTCCATGGCAGACTTCCCCCCTCCGGATGAATCCGATCTCTCCGGCCTGCCCGATGCCACCTCAGCCCCGGCGGACGGGCAGATGACGACACCGAGCGCGGGGGCTGCATCCTCATCATCCTCAGCTGCCACCTCTCAGCAGCAAGACCCACCCGCCGGGCCTCCGCTCGCCGAGCCCCTTCCCACGGCCGTCGTGCCGCCGCCACCGCCGCCTCTCCCACCACCCTCAGCTCTGGCCCTGCCGCCCCAAATCAGCCTTAAGAAGGCGGCCAACGGCCCCCGGGCGGAGGCCAAGAAGGAGCCGGTGTCGCGGAGCAAGAGCGGCCCCGCGGCCAAGGAGGACGCCAGCCTGCCCATCGTCACCCCGTCGCTGCTGCAGATGGTGCGGCTGCGCTCGGTCAGCGTGGAGCCCGCGGCCGGGGCTGGCACCGGGGCCGGCACCGGGGCCGAGGAGCGACCAGCCCCGCAGAAACCCATCCGCCGCTCCCTGTCCACCCGGCAGCCTCCTCCTGCCAAAGACGCGGTGCCTTCCAACCAGCTCCACCACGCCGTGCACCTCAAGGCTGCTGCCCTGGCCACTGGAGAGGCCGTGGAGAAGGTGCCGGGTGGCCGAGCAGCCCAGCCTGGCCCCGAGGGACCCCCTGGCGATGGGCAGCTGTCCCCCAGGAACAAATCGCCGGCCTCCACCGCCAGCTTCATCTTCGCCAAGAGCTCCAGGAAGCTGGTGATCGAGACGGCCTCGTCCCCAGAGGCTCAGGCCGACCTGAAGAGGAACTTGGTGGCCGAGCTGATGAATTTCTCGGGGCAGCGCTCAGTGGCTCCGGCAGCTGCCGCCCCGCAGGGCCCCGGCAAGGCGCAAGGCCAGCGGAAACCCGGCAAGATCCCCCCGCCGGTGGCCAAGAAGCCTTCGCTTGGCCCGGGGCCGGCTCCTTCCCCGAAGGCACCGGGAGCAGAGGCGTTGGGCTCTCCGGTGCCGGACGGGAACGGCAAGGTGGAGGAGAGCAGGACTAAGAGCGAGCTGGTGGGGACGGAGGGCAGGAGCGCCGCGGAGCCGCCGGCTCAGAGCCTCCCCGCACAAGGTATGTGGGGTGGGAGGTCTGGGGTGATGCTGCTGGAGGGAGTTTAGCCTCCCCATGGGATGCTGCTGCTCGGGATCCTGAGCTGGGCATTCCCGAGGGATGAATTCCCAAGTGACAAACGTTGGGGTGGTGCTGGGACAGCAGGGACAGAGCCTGGCAGGGCTGTGGGAGCTGGGATTTGGGGTGGCTGATGGGCTCTTCCCTCCTGCCTTGCAGACGGACGGGGAGACACGGCCTGAAGGACAGCACTGCAGGACTGGAGCCCCCACGGACAGGAATCCAAATCTCTCAGGGACCTGGGCAGGTCAACGGACGAGTGTGGAACTGGCAACTAACTTCATACAGGAAGCAAACAGCCTTAGCCTCCACGGCCTTGATGATATTTATGCAAAAATGGTGTTGGTTTCACTTTCCTAAGTACTACAGCTTTATTTTGCTTTTTTTTTACTGGACTCGAGGCCCGTGCCTGGAGCCAGCACCTCCTTCCTGCCGAGCTGATGCTTGGTCTGGGCGTGTGGAGCCGAGCAGCCACGCCCAGAGGAGTTTGGGGGCTGAAGACACCAGAGCTGGGGCTGAAAACAGCAGAGCAGGGGCCAAAGACACCGGAGCTGGGGCTGAAAACAGCGGAGCAGGGGCCAAAGACACCGGAGCTGGAGCCACCGCTCCTGGCCAGACAGGCCCACGAGGAATGGAAGCACTTTGGACAAGGGAATGGGAAGGCTTTGGCCACGGCAGCACCCGGGGAGATGCAAACAGGAGTGGGAAGGGATGGAGGTGCTGGTTGGGAGGGACTGGGGCTTTGGCTCTTGATGGAAAGGCAAGAGGGGCTCGTGGCCAGCGCTGTCTCCGGCCACTCGCCACTGCCCGGCCAAGGGCCTGGCTGCCCCTCGAGCTGGCCCTGGGCTCTGGGGTAGAGCCTTGATTCTGTTTCTGTAAACTCGGGTCACATTTTGATTTCTTTGATTGTAAAAAAAAAAAAAAACAAAAAAAACCCCACAAAAACCAAACAAAACAACAAACCCAACCAAACCAAACTAAACCAAACCAAAAGCAACCGACCCTCTGCCGCCGAGTAGCTGCTCAGAGCTCTGTACCTGGCTGGTAAAAATGATGACCGAAGCTTGCTGCCTCCTGTTCTTCCTGGTTTAGGGTTGTAGGTCACTTTTAGAGCTCCAGGAACCCTCCTTGGGCTGGCTCCCAACACCACTGCCCAGCAGAACTCCTGAGTGGGGCTGGCTGCCAGCTCCCTTGGACAGAAGGGCACGGCCACGTGCAGTCAGCTCGACATTTTATTGGGTTTATGACAGACAGATGGTTCCAGAGTCAGTGTTTAAGGCCCACACCCCTCACGGGCTCACCCACAGGTGCTGCCTGGGCTCCTGGCCAAAGAGCATCACCAGTGGCCACAGCCACGGCCGGGCTGGGGGTGCAGCAGGGGACGGGCCCTGCCGGGCTGTCCCCAGCTCAGGTAGCAGCAACACGAGGTTGGAGAAGCAGCTTTTCCCTTCTGCCCTCAGCACATGCCATCCCAGCGGGCAGCGAGGCCAGTCCATGGCACAGCCGGGAGCGAGCCGTGGGCCCAGCGCAGAGCCCAAGGGGATGAGTCCCGCGGGTCCCTTGGGTGTGGTGGCACTGCCAGGCCCCAGCGCTGGCACAGCGAGGCCCAGGGGGATGCTGGAGGCAGCTCCTGGGTGAGAGGCTGCAAATTCAGTCCCAGAGCCCCCAGGGCCGAGCGCTGGTGGGGAGATGAGCGGGAGGAGCCTGGCTGAGGGGCACGAGTCAGGCACGAGGCACCGGCAGCAGCCCTGGCCCTTGTTAGCTGATGCTGCCACCCTTCAGGCTTTTACAGGAGACTGTCCCCAGCTTGGTCAGGAAGTTCCTCTGCTTCCACTGCGCCACACAATCCTCAGAGACACGGAAATCAGCCTGGGGAGCAGAGCAGGGATGCAGGGTGAGCTCCCGGGGAGGTTCATCTCCTCCACTAACACGGAGGGGGCAACCACCCCATTTGGGGTCACCCAGTGTGGATGCCTGAACTCCAGCCACTCCCAGCTGTTCCCACTCCTCACCTGCAGCTTCTCAAAGACCTTTTTCTTGGGTTTGAGCTCGTCGTCAGGCTCCCCGTCCTCGTAGCCCTCCACGTAGACGCGCTCCCCGGCGCAGCACCCGGCTGGGGGGTCCAGGGGCTCCACCTGCCGGGGCTCCCCCACGCTAAAGAGGGGTGTGGAGACACCAGAGTCACCCCAGGGTGCTGCCCAGCTGCCCCTCAGCACCCTGGGGCAGCAGAGGGGAGGTCCAGCCCCGGTGTCCCCTGTGTCCCTCACCTGGAGGCACACAGCACCATGCCCTGCGACTCCACCCCCCTCATCTTTTGGGGTTTGAGGTTGCAGAGCAGCACCACCAGCCTGTCCTGCAGCTGCTCCTTGGGGACAAAGTGCACCAGGCCGCTGACCACGGTGCGGGGCTCGGCCTCGCCCACGTCGATCTTCTCCACGTACAGACTGTCGGCGTCGGGGTGCTGCCAGGGGGAGCAGGGATGGGACCGGGGTGGCAGAGAAGGGACAGTGCCCCCCTGCACACCCCAGATCACCCCACGGGGAGGTCACTCCCTGCTGCCCCTACCTTTTCCACGCTGATCACTTTGCCAACGCGGATGTCCAGCCGGGATGGGACCACATCCTCCGGCTCGGAGTTCTTGGTGCCCTTCTCTCCAGGCTCTGCGGGGCGAAGGGAATGGGCACACCGCTCAGCACAAACCCAGCCAGGTGGCCAAGCCCAAATCCAGGCCCTGGGGGGAATTCCCTGCAGGGAATTCCATCCTTGTCCCAGAGAGCACAATCCCTCCTGCGCTGGCTCCTCAAGCGCACTGGCCTTCCTCACCTTTCCCAATGCTCTCCAGAGTTCTGGAGCTTCAGAACTTTTCTCTGACCTCAGCTCCTGGAGGGATTCTGTCCCACCCAGGCCTGAGCTCCCCAGGCCCCACTTCCCCGAGCTCCCAGCACCTCCTTACTGGCTTTGGATGGGGTGGGATACGCAGCACTGCTCAGCTTCTTCAGCTCGGGGCAGTTGAATTTCTCTCGGATGGGGTCGAGCAGTTTGTTCAGGGCCACTTCCACGGAGTTTTTCAGGTCTCCAGGATGCACAATCTGTGTGAGGACAAAGAGGTTCCTGTCTGAGGCCAAGGGTGGGAGCTGAGACCAAAAAGGGCGGGAAGATGAACCCAAGCCCTTGACCTGTGGATATCAGAAGGTTCTGGACGCTTTTGCTTCCAGCCTGGGGACAGCTGGGAATGGTCAAACTGTGTCTCTGTTCTAGGATGTGGCTGATGTAGGGCAGTCCTCACCCCACATCCATCCCTCATCCTGTCACACCCCACACCACCAGGCCACTCTCCACACCTCTTCCCAGTGCAGATTTCCATCTCCCAGTGCTCCCAGCAACCTCAGGCAGAAGGTCCATCCCCTTCCAGCACTCACCTGCTCAGCAAAGTCCTTCTCCAGGGCCTCGTAGGCCGTGTAGGTTTTGTTTCCTCCCCATTTTTCCTCTCGCAGGACCACAAACTCTGTGACACACAGGTTTGAAGGCTCAGATGAACTCCAGGCTCAGCTAAACCACCCACCCCACCCTGCCCCAGAGCAGGGGAGGTGGCACTTAGGGACAGCCTGTCCAGGGGACACACTCCTGTCCCCTCCTATCCACAGCAGGCCGTGGTGAGCTCCTCACCTGACTTGAGGGGGAAGAGGACGTGCTTGATAAAGGACAGGACACCGTTGTTCTCCACGTTCCCTGGCTCACAGAAAGCCTTCTTCAGCTTCTTCTTCACATCCTCCTTGCGGTCCAGAAGATCAATCTTGGAGTCCTGCAGCAAGAGACTTGCTCAGCCCTTCAGCCAAGCTTTTGCCCAGAAAACTCACGCTGGAGCTGCTGCACCTTCTCTGAACCTCAGGAGGGAGAGTTCACCTTCCCTGGGGTGAACCCCTCCCAGCCCCCAGCCACCAACTTGTCCCCACAGAGCCCCCTGAGCACAGCCAGATCCAGGACCAACCTCTTCTGACGAGCTCATTTTGCTGCCTGTCAGCCCAGGGACCATGGGGTTCATCAAATGGACACGCTTGGCATAGCCCAGGGAAGGGAGGTACTGGGAAAACACAAGGAGATGAGTCAGGGACAACCCTCGTTCAGCTTTAACTCACAACCCGTGTTTGCTGCTGGCTCCAGATAGCTTTGGGATCAGGGATAACAGGACCCAGGAACTGCAGAATCACAGCCAGGGATGTGTGGCTGCACAGAGCATGGTGGCAGCAGCAGCACAGGGCACTGTGACACCAACCAAAACCCCACACTTGCTTCTCCCAATGGATTAGGGAGTGTCCAACCCCCCTCAGGCCCCAGGCTGGCAGAAACCCCCATTCCTGACCTTCTCAGCGAAGGTGAATATCTTCCTCTGATCCACCCCTCCGAACTGCGCGTCCACCTTGAGATATTCCTCATCCAGCGCCTGTGGAGAGACACAAAGCCTCGAGGCTGGAGCCCTAATGCTCCTGGCCTGTCCCTCAGCCTGTCCCGAGGCACTGCCACCCAGGGAAGGACGGGAACACTCCCAAGTGTTTGCTGGAATGGCAGCTCTGTGCCCAGGCCGTGCTTTGTGCCACCGCCAGGTGTGACATTGGGGTGGAGAATAACGACCTTGACACTCAGCCCTGAATATCAACCACCCCTGTGGCCCTGCAGCACTTCCCTGCACCAGCCCTGCCTCACCTGCAGGCCTGGGTAGAGCAAACCACTGAGCAAGGGATGCTCCACCTGCTTCACCACCTCGGCCCCTGCCTTCTTGGCGTCGTGCTGTGTCACCACGGAGGAGAGGCGGTACACGTCCAGCGTGTACTCCCTGTGGGAAGGACAGCACTGTCACCACCTGGCGTGGGGACAGCTTTTAGAGCTGCTCCTGGCCACGCTGGGAGGGGACAAAACCTCCTGGAGTGACAATGCTGGGGAGTGGGGCAGCCTCGGGGTCAGCAGAGCTCTCTGTGTATTTCCTTTGGGAAGGACAACACTGACCACCCGGCATGGGGACAGCTGGGAGGGGACAAAACCGCCTGGAGTGACAAAGCTGCAGTGCTGGGCAGCCTCGGGGTCAGCAGAGCTCTCCATGTATTCCCTTTGGGAAGGACAGCAGTGTCACCACCCGTCGTGGGGACAGCTTTTAGAGCTGCTCCTGGCCACACTGGGAGGGGACAAAACCTCCTAGAGTGACATTGCTGCAGTGCTGGGTAGCCTCGGGGTCAGCAGAGCTCTCCACGTATTTCCTTTGGGAAGGACAGCACTGTGACCATCCGGCATGGGGACAGCTGGGAGGGGACAAAACCTCTTGGAGTGACAACTCTGCGGAGCGGGGCAGCCTCAGGGTCAGCAGAGCTCTCCCTGGGTTCCCAGGACTCACTTGCTGAGCTGGTAATCGGTGCCCCGGACGAATTTGAGCTTCTCCAGGGGCACCCCGATGCTCTCCAGCATGGCTTTGATGACATGCTCGTAGTAGCGAGTGCGCAGCTCCAGCAGCTCCCAGGGAGCCTTCATGTTGTCCAGGTAAGCGTGGAGGTCGGCAAAGAGGATTGTCACCTGAGGACAGGGGGACAGGCAGTGCCAGCCGGGTCAGGCGAGCTGTCCCTGCTCCCTGCAGCACACCCAGCATGGTGACAATGTCCCACCTCACACCCAGCCTTCAGGAAATCCGCAATCTTGGACATGGGCACGAAATAGGCCACGTGTGGCTTGCCCGTGGTGGCTGTCCCCCAGTAGATCTTCAGCTCTCGCTCCTTCAGGATGGCCATGAGCTTGTCCTCGCCCAGCACCTCCTGTGAGGGGACAAAACGCAGAGATGTGGCAGGGCTGGGCCTCCCCGGGAACACACCGGGGAGGAGGCGGGCAGGGCGAGTCCCGAGCGTTTCCCGGGAATGCTGTCATCTCCAGAGGCTCGCTCTGGCTCAGATCCCCCCATCCCGGCCTGCCCTGGCCCCGTTCCCTCCTTTTCGGGCCCCAATCCTGCCGTGTTCCCCTGGATCCAGCCCCGATCCTGCCCCCGATCCCTCCCCCCGGTGCCTGCACCCCATCCTGCCCCAATCTCCTGCCCCGATCCCCCGCCCCGGCCCCGATCCAGCCTCCACCAACCCGCCCTGGCCCGATCCCCGCTCGTCCCCGGTCCAGCCCAGATGTCCCCGCTCGTCCCCGGTCCAGCCCAGATGTCCCCGCTCGTCCCCCGATCCAACCCAGATGCCCCCACTCGTCCCCGGTCCAGCCCAGATGTCCCCGCTCGTCCCCGGTCCAGCCCCGCTCCCGCCGCCCCGGCCCCATCCGCCCCCTGCTACCTGCAGGTTCCGCGTGATCAGCTGATACTTCTCCTGGGGGCCGGGCGCGGGCTCCATAGCGGCGGCTGCAGGGCAGGACACAGCGTTACCGGAGCCCCCGGGACCCCCCAAAAGCGCCGGGACCCCCCAAAAGCCCCGGTTCACCCCGCCCGCTCCCACCGACCTGCCCCGGGTTGCATCAGCCCCACTCGGTGCTCGACTGCCGCGCCTAGGCCTGCCGAGCGCCGAGCTGCCGATGAGGATGGGACAGCGCTCCTCCAATCAGAGGGCGCCTCGCGCGGCGGGGAGCCCGCGCTCCGCCAATCACAGAGCGTCTCGCGCGCGTGGGGGCGCGGCTTTGGCGCCGTTAAGATGGCGGAGGGTAAGGGCCCTTCCCGCCAGGCCCGGCATTCCGCGGCCGCTTTGTCTCAGAGAAACTTCATTTTCCCCCTTTATTTGAGGGTTTTTACTCCTTTTTTTCCCGGGGCTCGGGGAGCTTCCCGTGTTCGGCTGGGCAGGGAGGAGGAGCCGGGGGCGGGGCGGGCTTGGCCCCGCCTTGGGGCGGTGCCGTTGAGGCGCCGGTTGGGCGGTGCCCGCTGAGGGTGGGGCTGGTCCCTCACGGAGAGAGGCGGAGGCGGTGTTGGCCTCAGTGCCCTCGGTGAGGCGAGAGCGGGGCCCTCCCGGCTCCTGAGGTTTTTATCTGGAGATGGAGATGCTCCAGGGTGACTTTATTGAAGGTTTTTAGTGCTTAAGGGGCTCCGAGAGAGCTGGAGAGCGGCTGTGGACAAGGGCCTGCAGTGCCAGGATAAGGGGGAATGGCTTTCCGCTGCCTGAGGGCGGGGTTGGATGGGATATTGGGAAAAAATTCCTCCCTATGAGGGTGGTGAGGCCCTGGCTCAGGTTCCCAGAGAAGCTGTGGCTGCCCCAGGATCCCTGGGAGTGTCCAAGGCCAGGTTTGGAGAAACCTGGGATAGTTCAAGGTGTCCCTCCCCATGGCAGGGGTGGGACTGGATGATCCTGAAGACTTTTTCCAACCCAAACCAGTCTGGAATTCCATGGTTATGTGCTGAATTATCAAACTACCACACTCCACAGCACTAAATCCACACATGTTCTTGTGCAGGTTTGATACACACACAGCTGATTCCTGAGGTACTCTTTCCTACAGCACAATCCCAAAAGTGTCCATTTTCGTTATTTAGGCAGAATGACAAGAAGAAGCAGCAGAATTGCCCAGGTTTTTATTCCCAGAGTGTGCAACCCTCCCTCTTTTTGAACAGTAGCCAAAGCAATGGAAAGACAAAAGACATTCCTTTAGATCCTTGGTCACAGAGGACAGGAAATACCTTTCCTTAGTCAAATTCTCCTGCTGGGGGAGAGTCAAGTGTGGGGCCCAAGAGATTCCTTTTGGGATGAGTCCTCACTCAGGGGAAAACACGGTTTGTTTGTGAATACTTTGGAACTATTGAATTTTACAGGAAGGTTCCTTATCTGGTGATCTTAGATTATAATGAGTATTTTGTGTGAATGTCTCAGTGACTAATTCCCTACTCCATGTGCCCTCTGCTCCCTGACAGGGTTCTTCTTCCTTTGCTCAGTTTTTCCCAACCCAAAAAAATATTTTTAATGCATTTATTTATTTCTGAAGGGCAAAGGTGGAGGTTGAGACACTTGGAGGTCTTATTTAATGCCTCAAGTGTGTTCTGCAGTTGAAGGCTAAAATTTGGGATTCCTGGGGTCTGCTGTGAGTGATCAGCAGCAGTTTTGGGGGAGAGGGCACAGATCGGGGTTTCCATTGGCCCAAACCAATGAAGGATTGGTTGGGTCCTAAAAAAGTCAAGAATATAAATCAAACTGTGGTGTCTCAGCGAGTGTTTGTGCCTTCCCTGTTAAATTCCAGCATCTTTGGGATGCAGCTGAGCTCCTTTTATTGAGGATGTCATTTTTGCCGGCAGGTTGGAGCTGACTCCTGCTGATTCCTCCTCCGGAAGGGCTGATCAAAGGGCACCAGCAGCAGATGAGCCTCAGCTCAGGCCTCTAGAGCTGAAAGCAGAGATCCAGGAAGCCCCAGCACCATGGGAGACAGCTCCCCTCATTCCCCTGGGCTCTGCCTGTGCCAGGAATTTAAACAGGACCCAATTCCCAGGGCCAAGAGGTTGTTGGATTCTGCTGTACAGGTCCAGGCCCTGCAGTCAGCTAAGAAAGCTTGTGTGTTGATCCATGGCTGCAGCACTCCAGATCCAGCAGGGAATCCTCTGTTCCCTTCCCCGGGTTCTGCCTGCTCAATTTTCCTGGATGAGAGCGGCCAGGATGACCTTGCTGGCAGTTTTTCTGGGTCGAGGTACAACGACGTGGCCATTTCCCTGGACATCAGCAGGTGTTTCGACGACAGCGAGCTGGATGACTCCCTGCTGGAGCTGTCAGGCAGCGACAAAGGGAATTCTCCCTTTGATTACACCGAGGAAGAGATCCAGGAAATCTTGGCAGATGATTCCATGGAAGCTGAGCAGCAGCACCTCGCTGGTGAAAGCCATCTGAGCCAAAATGAGAGCGGGGAGGGTGAGAAGGCTGAGAGCAGCAGCTGCACTGAGGGCATGTCAGTCAGTGAAGCAGCTTCAGAGGTCACTGAGGAGCCAAAGGAATCCCAAGAGTGCTCCTCAGTCAGTTCTGGGGGTGATCCTGGCTTTTTGGGTGGCAGTGCTGCTCTGGATGGGGCCCAGCTGCAGCAGGAGCTGGACCTTGACCTGCAGGAGCTCCTGAGCCTGAGCCTGTTCGCCGCCGCCTGCTCCAGTGAGCCTCTGGAGGACAATTACCTGGGAGAGGTGGAAAGAGAAACTTTGGAAGCGATGATAGATGATTGCTTGGGATATTCCACAGCTGCTGAGAGCTGCTTTCCCAAAGAATCCTCGGAAGGGGTGATGCCTAAAGGCCAGGAAAGCCTGGCTCAGGATTGCCTGGAAAAATCCCTGCCCTCATCTGACCTTCCCTGTGGCTGGGGCTCAGGGGATGAGAGGCCAGCACCAAGCAAAGAACTTTCCAAAGCAACAACGAGCTGTTCCTCAAGGAAATCAGACTCTCCAGAGGATGCTGAAGGCAAATCCACAGCAGCTGAGCAGCCATCAGGCAGCACTAAAGTAAACTCACATCTTAATTCTTGTAATTTAAATGTTTTTAGTCCCATTCCTTTTGGATTTGTGCTCGTGGTCACGCCCATGTGCACACAAGTGTTGTGTTTATACAGAGAAGGTTTTTCAAGTGGAGGAAAATATGATTTTTATGTAACTGTGTAAGCAAAACTTACATGGGAAATGTTTTATTACATGTTAATTCCCCTTTTCCTTCCCTTTCCAGTTAAGTGACACAGCTGTAGGTCAGACTGGGCAGAAAGAGACAACCAGTGGGAAGAAAATTGGCAAAATTATTCCTGGCCCACAGGAGGAGGAAGAAAGGTAATTTCTTAGGAAATCTGCACTTTGAGAAACATCCCAGCTGCTCCCTCCACCAGTTTGTTGGTCTTGCCTTGCTGGGCTTATCTTCATTTTTAAATTAAGATGCATTGAAATAGTGTGAAAACAACGAATGGATACTGGAAGAGGAGGAAGAATATCAGGAAATGGGAGAGGAGGTGGTCCAGGCAGTTTTGGGCCATGCTCTGCAGGCAGGAGAGGCGATGATCGTGCTCCTCCCGGAGCGCTTCCCTGCAGGTGGCAGCAGCAGAGCGGATCCGGAGGTTCCTCCTTCTCTTCCCCGCTCCTGGAGGAGGCACTCCGGGGCTTTTCCCCCGCGTTCTGGGCGTTGCTGTTCGCAGCGTGGCCTTGAGTGGTGTGAAAAAGCTGTTTTGGAGAGCTCCCCGCAGGTTCCTGTGTGGTCACTGACCTGCTGGGTGGCTCAGCTGCTTTGCTCTCAGAGTGTTTGATCTTTGCAGCTTTACTCAAATAAATACTTTTATTTTTTTTCATCCCAGAATGGTGCTACGAGAATGTCGTGGCTCTTTGCCCTCTCTGTCAACTGTAACCTAATTTCAGAAATGATCTAAAAATAAAAATTAACACTATTTCTTATTTTCAAGGCCGCAACAACGGAGCTGTGTTCCAGAAGCACAACCTGAGCAAAAGAAACGTTTTTCTACAGTCTGTGCCAATCCAAATGAGGAAAAGTGTGGCTATTACCTCAGGTAACCCCCAGATGGGATGGGATGAGGCTGGTGGGGAGGGAAAAATTGATATCCTGGCAGGAGGCCTGGCTGGCTGGATTTGTGTTCTTTGTTTGCAGTGTGTTTGTTTTTGGAGGGGAATAAAAAATGCTCTGTGCACTGCCTCACACAAAATTCCTGCACAGGAATCAGGCTGGCTCCAGGGCTGGCTCAGAGGTGTTTCAGAGATATCTGGGAGATATTGCAGAGGGGGTTTGGTGTAGAAAATCAGGGATGCTCCCAAAGCAGGTCTGGGAAAAGCAGAGCTGAGCTCTGGCTTGTTGTGTTGAGAGGTAACTCAGTCTTGTCAGTTCACAACCATCCCAGAATCATCCAAATCGGAAAAGACTCCCAAGAGCATCGAGTTCCCACCTTATCACCAGCCCAGAGCACTGAGTGCCACATCCAGTCCTTCCTTGGACACCTCCAGGCCTCCACCAGCTCCCTGACACCTGTGAACTCAAACTGGGGGAATGTTTAGCTAAAGTGCTGAGATTTGGACTCAGACTGGGAGAATCTTCAGCTCAATTGCTGAGATTTAGACTCAGACTGGGGGAATGTTTAGCTCAATTGCTGAGGTTTGGACTCAGACTGGGAGAATGTTTAGCTCAATTGCTGAGATTCGGACTCAGACTGGGGGAAATCTTCAGCTCAAGCACTGAGGTTTGGACTCAGACTGGGGGGAATCTTCAGCTCAATTGCTGAGATTTAGACTCAGACTGGGAAAATCTTCATCTCAAGTGCTGAGATTTGGACTCAGACTGGGAGAATGTTTAGCTCAATTGCTGAGATTTGGACTCAGACTGGGAGAATCTTCATCTCAAGTGCTGAGATTTGGACTCAGACTGGGGGAATCTTCAGCTCTAGTGCTGAGATTTGGATTTATTTTTGACACCTTCCCTGTGTTGCCTCAATGGTGTCATCCAAGAGCCACCGACTGCGGGGGTGTGCAAAGGAAGGTGTTGCAAAGAGCAGGTTTGGATTTCAGCTCAGGGGTGGCAGCTGATGGGTAGGACTGTGATGTTCTGAGAGGCAAAATATTCTGGTAGCTTCCAGGCACGGCTCCCCGTGGTTATTTTGAGTGTTCATGGGTGCAATAATTGCCATTTCTTGCGAGGCAGAAGAAGCTGACAGTTCTGTGTGTGGAGCCTGCACTTAGGCAGGCAGCAGGAACAGCTGCATAGCCACAGGGCTGCTTCCAGAGGATGAATCCAGCATAAGTAATGCAGAGGGGACGAGGCAAGGAAAGCTAAAATGGCCTGTTTTCTCTTGCTTTCAAATTAAAAATGCAAGACGTATGTTGTGAGTCACAGAAAATCAGGCAGGAGCTCTAAACGAGCGCGGCTGACGAGTGAAATAGAGCTCCCTTTTGCTGGGGAAGAACATTGTCTGTGATGCACACAATTTGATTTTCTTATTAGTGCAAACCTTTCTTATTCCAAATAGCTGTGGGCTTGGAATTCAGCCCGACAGACAGCGTGGGCTCTCCCAGTTGTCACCCATGGAAAGCTCCTTGGTGGGCTGGCAGTGCCCTGTGTGCCATTCCCTGCACCTGGATCTGCAGCAGTGCCTTGTGTGTGTCATTTGCATAGGAAATGCTGAGTGATCCCAAGAAATTCATGAAGGGAAATTAGCAGGTTTAGAGCCAGCGAGGGAATTCCTTCTGGGAAGCAGTAACTAATATATTGCTGCTACAAATCTTCGGCTCTGTTTTGAGTTGCAAATCTCCTGGCATTTGTCTCAGGGTAATGTTTGCTTTGCTAGCCCATCTTTTACGTAATCTGTCTGTTCTTCCTTGGATCCTGGCTCTTGCTGCTGTGCTGTCTGAGGGAATTCCAAGCTGGCTACAGCAGAGATTTTGTCTTTTCCCTTTTCTGCGCAGTGTCTTGCACTTGAAGCTTCTTTATAAATACGACTTTCATATCTATAAATACAACTTTTATATATATCTACCTCTATATATATCATGTATATTCTTATGTTGGGTGATTGAGTGCTAAAAGTCACACTGACTAGTTGGAAAAAAATTATTTTATATTCAGAATAAACTTTTCACACTGAGCCATCTCCAGTGTGTTGGGAGACAACCCCATGGCTCTGCTTGTGCTCCCTCTCATTTTAGTTTCTAGATGCTATTAAATCCTAATATATTCATTTATTTGCAGCTTCCCCTAAGAATTTAAATGCTGCTGAGGCTGTGCTGGAGCAGCTGTAAAAATGAGATGTGATTTGAACATCTGCTTGGCGATGGGGGGGCTGATAATTGACCACACAAGATTTCTGCCAGCTGACCATTGCTCAGCGTTTGCACTTTGTTATTGCCCTTTATCCAGCAGTAAATACAATTATTTCCTTCCTGATGAGATCCTCCGTGGCGATTCTGGGGCCGTATCAGCTACACAAATAATGAGACTCCTCAAACTGGAGTAGAATCACAGAATGGCTTGGGTTGGAAGGGATTTTAAAGATTGTCCTGGAACCTTTTTCTGCTCCAAACCCCACCCAGGCCCCTCTGGGAAGCTGAACTGGCTCCTGTCTGACTTTTTTCCCCTACCAGGAGCTCTCCTTGGTGTGCTTGCTCGAGGTTTTGGATGCTTTTTAAAAATTTGATCAGCCTTCTCACAACCTGGCAGAACCCTGATAAATTATTTCCTTGGATCTCCCTCAAATCAAAGGGAGAGGAGGAGGAAATACCTTTTAAAGAGGCACAAACCATCTGGTCCTACTGTAATAACAAAGATCAATATCTTAAAAAAAACAGACACCGTGTTTAAGGTGATGGAAAGGGAGAGCAGTGTCAGGGAACATATGGAGAAACAAATCTGTGAAATACAAATGAACTCTTTGCTAGCAGACTCTGCCTTGAAAGGCTCTGGTCTCTTGATTGATGCTGAGCTGGCTGAGTGGGAAAAAAAACTTAATCTTGAAGCAGTTTTTACCTGCCCAAATTAATTTGGCAGGGAAGGTGCAGGGCTGAGGCTGTGCTGACATAGAGGAGGAATTGCATTTAGTGGCTGAGCTCGGGAGGGAGATTTCACTTCAAAGCAAATGAAATCCACCTCCAAACCTTACATTTCAAGAGATGTGGGATGGGGTAGGAATTGCTAGAGCAGATTTTTGGGTTTGTGGGGAGAAGTTGCCTGGTTCAGAGCGTGATACTCCTGGTCCAAGGCCTTCTCTAGTTGCAAAGCTGAAATAATCCGAGCTTTTTGTTCCTAAACCTGCCTGAAATCCTCATCCCAAATGTGTAGTTTGGTCTGAACTCTTGTGGAAGGAATGAGGGAGAAAGAACTCCAAAGGTTTTCAGCTCTATTCCACGGCAGCTCAGTTTATCCAGCCCCCTTTCCTCAGGCCAAAAGGTGTCTGAACCCTGGGGTGGACGGTGAGGCACTGACAGAATTTTCTCCAAATATTTGATGGAATTAATCTGCCCCTGGGACTTTCCCTCTTGGAGAGAAGCTGAAATCTTTTCCTGGAATGAGTCAGGCTGAAAGTTTGTGCAGTTACAGAGGTGAAAGGTGCACCCCTGGCAGTAGGAAATGTTCCCTCTGCTTTATGACCCACTTCACCTGTGACTCAGAATGCCAAGGGAGGGAACTGAAGATGTAGGAAGGCTAAAAATCTGTTTAAAAAATCGTGATTTCTTCTACACTTATTCCAGACAATGGGAACTGTGTGTACGGGGAGAGTTTCCCTCGGAGAACCTCCCATCTCCCCAAACAATCCACACATTTCTCAAGAACGCTTCCAAAAACCCCTTCTGGAAGCATCCATTTTTGGCCAGAAGTTGGGTAAATAAGAGCTGATGCTGCAGTTTCCAAAGGAGACCTGGGATTGCTCAGGAGACGCCGTGTTCCCTGTGATTCACATCCATCACATGATTGCAGTGGCAGGACGGAAAAACCTTGGGAGTTTGGACTGGGCAAGGACACACTCTGTGCTCTGCTGAGAGCCCCTGGGGAAGGTGGACTTCAGCAAGGGCAATATTCCAGGGAATTTGCCTTTCCCTGAGCTCTGGTGACTGTTCTGAGTGGAAGACAGACCTTGAGCCCTCCTGGTCACTGCCTGTTCTTGCTGAGAAAATAAAACTCTGTGCTGTGGAGAGAAAAATTCCAAAAAATTCCCTGTGCTGGGCAGATGTTCCTGCTCCAAACCAGCTCTTTGGACAGTGGTTTTTCAGCATTGACCCGCATGGTTCCTTCACTTTGTATTTTGCTTTGAAAACCAGACAGTTTTGTAGTTTAAAAATGAGATTTCTCATGTTATGCTCATCCCTGTGCATAAATAAGATAAAAATAAGGCAGCAAAGTCAACTTTTTCAAAACACAGAAAACTCTGTGCTGTGGAGAGAAAAACTCCAAAATCTGCCTGTGCTGGGCAGATGTTCCTGCTCCAAACCAGCTCTTTGGACAGTGGTTTTGCAGGAGTGACCCCCATGGCTCCTTCAGTTTGTATTTTGCTTTGAAAAGCAGTTTTGCGGTTTAAAAATGAGATTTCCTGAGTTATGCTCGTCCCCGTGTGTAAATAAGATAAAAATAAGACGGCAAAGTTGTCTTTTTCAAAATGCAGAAAACTTTGCTGTGGAGAGAAAAACTCCAAAAACTCCAAAACCTCCCTGTGCTGGGCAGATGTTCCTGCTCCAAACCAGCTCTTTGGACAGTGGTTTTTCAACACTGACCCCCATGGCTCCTTCAGTTTGTACTTTGCTTTGAAAACCAGATGGTTTTGCAGTTTAAAAATGAGATTTCCTGAGTTATGCTCATTGCTGTGTGTAAATAAGATAAAAATAAGGCAGCAAAGTTGTCTTTTTCAAAACACAGAAGGGGCAGAGCAGCCTGGAATGTGTCAAAGCTTTGTAGCACTCTGAGGTCTGCAGATAACCGAGCCCATTGAAGTAGTTTGGGTTTTAATCTTGATTTTCTGAGGGTGTCTAAGCTTTGTGGGGTTTTGTCTTGCCCGTTTCAGAACGTGCAAATGAGAGGATTTAAGGTGGGTGCAGCACTTTGTGAGGAAAATGTTCTTTTTTGTTTGAAGTTGTGGTGGGCCGGGGAGAAAGAGCTTTGCAAAGGAGGAAATGAAGCACCAGGCAGAATTCCTGAAAGGAACTTTGATGTCCTCACTTTTCAAGGTGCCTTCTTAGGACGTGGTTTCAATTTCAAAACCTCCTACCAAGAAAATCAGGTGCCAGCTGCAAGGAAATGGAGAAGATTTCTTTTCAGAGATGTTGCTGCTCCTCTTGTGTTTATTTTAACTTTTTAACTGAGTTTTTGGCAAAAATTACCCAAATTCCAACAAGGAACCTATCCATACACAGGGGATGAGCAAGAATTTGGCCAAACACGATTTCCAGAGAATTCCTGACCACTTCCATTTGATTTTTGCTGCTGAGGGACTGTGCTGGTTCTTGTTCTGCATTTAGAGGTGTTAATTGGTCTGGTTCTTAGTGGTTTTAACTTTCATTTGTAACTTCTCCTGTAAAAGCATTTCAGGAGATTTTGCACTCGAGTTTATAAATATTTTGCGCCTTTCAGATGTCATTTTCTTCTTTCCTGTGCCACTGAGCAGTTCCAAATTAGTTGGAGTTGGATAGGTTGATCTTCCCAATGTTCTTCCCAGGGGTGCCAGCAGGGCCTTGTGACTCCTTTAGGTATTTATAGGTGGAATTTTGGAGAGCAAATGAAGTTTATTCAGGGAGGAAATCATCTTATATTTTTATCATGGTAATTTGACTATTTTTGGAGATGCTTTTGCCTCATGTGATCCTGAAGAAATAAAATTTCGCCTCAGTACCGATGTTTTTAGCGTCGCGGTTCATAAATTTCATTCTTTTGCCCTTCCGTGGCCCCCAGAGCAGGACAGGAGGAAGTACCTTTGGAAAACAAAGTTTCTCCCTGTCCTGAATGTGCAGTGACTGAGACAGGGAAAATCGAGGTAATTTGTCCAAAGGATAAGCAGTGAAGCTTGGAGCAGAGCCTGGCATTGCCTGGCTGCACTGACTCCGGGAGAACATGGAATTCGGGGAGAAAGGAATCCATGGACAGCACTTTTGGGGCTGGGACATGGCCACTGTTAAGGCTTTGTGATCTCCTCCAGTGATCTCTCAGGTTCTTGATGCCACCAGAGCCTCTCAGGTGACTTTGACCTCTTTTATTTTGTTCTTTGCATAGGGAGAAGGAAAAATCCCTTGGAAGCATTGATTGGGAAGTGAGAGTTGGCAGCATGTGGTGGTTCTTGGCTTTCAATCCAGTGAATCCTACAAATTAAGTTCTCTGAAACAGTAATAATTGACCTGAGGTCTGAGGGCAGTTCCACCAGCACCTCTCAGGTGACTTTGACCTCTTTAATTTTGTTCCCAGAGAGCTTTGCATAGAGGGAGAAGGAGAAATCCCTTGGAAGCGTTGATGGGGAAGTGTGAGAGTTGTCACCACGTGGTGATTCTTGGCTTCCAAACCAGTGAATCCTACAAATTAAGTTCTCTGAAAAAGGAATAATTGACCTGAGGTCTGAGGGCAGTTTCACCTCATGTCCAGCTCAGGGAACCCCAACTGGTTTGGGTTGGAAGGGACACAAAGCTCATCCAGTCCCACCCCTGTCAGGGCAGGGACACCTTCCCTTATCCTAGGTTGCTCCAGGCCCCATCCAGCCTGGCCTTGGACACTTCCAGGGATGGAAATTCTTCTCAGCAGACAGCACTGCCCATGCCAGGTCATTGTGTGTCCCAGAACAGCTCCCAGACAGAAGGGTTTGTGTTCTTTGTGAGTGCAAAATTCCCATGAATGAGCCCAGCCATGGAGCAGCTCTGCCCCTTGGGAAGGATTGAGGCTTCTGGGCAGCTTTAATGCTGCAAATTTCCTTCTTTGACATTTGCAGAGTGGTGGAGAGGGGAGGGAGGGACTGTGGATTAAGCCTTCATGGAAGGACAAAATGTGTTTTGCTGTGTGTTTGCTGCTACAGAGTAGCCAAAGGCCCTGGTGATGATTTTTGCTGTAGCAGAACCCAGTGACATCAATAAAAACTGGAAAAAAACTGCTTTGTGCAAGCCCTGCGTGAGCTCTGATGAAATGCCTCCCAATTAAAAATTTAATAGCATTCATCAATGTATTGCAGCCAGCCAACAGCAGCTGGAAAACAATGAGACTGAAATTAAACTACTCTGTGGGGTTTTTTTCTGCCTTCCCCTCAAAACCTAACCAGCTCTTCCCTACTTTTGGGCTGTGAGGAGGAAGAAATTACCTCCTGAAACATGAAATAGTGGAAGCTGATAATATTCTCCCTTTGGTTTGAGAGGATATTTAGGTGCAGAACAGGCCTGGATGGTATAAATATATTTTATTTAGCAGTTGGTGGCACTAAAAGTGGGGTTTTTTTTCTGAGTTCAAAAGGACAACGATGCAGCAAAGTGTCAAATGGCATCGTGGGGCTCTGTCATTATTGCCACTCAGTGGCTCTGCATCCTGCGTGTCCAGATTCCGAGGAAAAAAAGAGCTTTTCTGGCTGCCAGCTTTGCTGCCTCCATCTGGGAATCTGAAATTCAAGCTGTGCCTTCCCTGGCTCTGTCACTAATAATGAAGATTCTTCATTTGGAACTCACTTCACCAAAATTGGGGCTGAAGGAGAATCCAGCTCCTTTTTCCTCCAGACGTGTGGGCCGCAGCACCACCGAGGAGAGGAACACCATCATTTCCATCCCCGAGGTCAGCAGACAATTCAATAGACACCAGATTTGTGGAGGAAACAGAAGATATTTTAGCATAACAAGCGTGTTGATCGGGCAGCTCCTTAACAAATGTTGGGAAGCTGATTGAATTTGGTCAGCTCGGCGGCGGCGGAGGCTTCCAGACGAGGCTGTAATAGCTCATTACGCGTCGTTAGGAAAGCTTTTTCTGCAAATCTGGGGAAATTACATTTGGTGGAACATATGGTGTCATCTTCAGCTCTCTCCTCGGGAAGCTCGGGCCTGGCCGAGGTGCTGTATTTCTCTGGGGAAAATGGATGTGCAGCTGCGCCGTTCGCTTCGGAGCGACGTAACCTTTGGTGTCTTTGGCAAACCCTGGCACCAGCAGCCTGTTCATCTCCATTTGCATCTCCTCCAGAAAGCCATTACCAGCTGAGATTGTGCTAACACTTTGCGCCGTGTAGGTGTTTCCTCCTCGCCTTCTATTGAAGTGTCAGGGAATCAAATGTTTCGCGTTCCCATTTTTTCGGGAGGAGACGGAGCGCAGAGCCTGTGCCGGTGCCTGGTGGCCCGGGGGAGTGGGTGACAAGTGGCTGGGGCTGTGTTGTGAGTTGGAAGGACGCTCTGTGCAGGATTGTTTGCTCCACACTTCCTCCCGCGGCTCCGCTTTCCTAAACTCGTGGGGGAGGAATCTATTGGCTAAATTGTACTTGTAGGCATAATATTACAGCGCTCGCAAGGAGGGAGGCAAGCGGTGCTTAACTCGAAACACGCCCCGAGTGTGTTGGCAAAGGCTTCTGTTTGCAGCTCCTTGCTCCTATTGTGCCCCGAGTCTCTGCTCAGTTGGTTCTTGGAAATCATCTCGATTCATCCCCAGCCTGCTGGGAGGGCTGCTCGCCTTGGGTTTTTTGGAGATCAGCAGGGAATCGGCCCTTGCAGGGCTCGCTGGGATCCCTGGCACACCAGCCCACTCCCGCTCGCTGCTTTTTAGTATTTATTGAAACCTCCCTTTTGCAGCTCCCGCTTCCAACAATGAGTCAAAATCAGCAGGCAGGGCAAAAACACGTGGGGGGACGTGGGTGGTCTTTAGGGTATGTTCTGCTGTGGCCCAGCATGACTCCCCTCCGTGTGCCTTGGGTTTATTTTTGCTTGATCTCTGCTTTTATTGACTGTAAAACACCTCAGGAGTATCTTTTGGCAGCTGCTGATGGGAGTGAGCTCCCTCTTCTAAAGATGGGTTTAGGATTGAACTCAGAGCCTTAACAGTGTCTGACTCTCATGGGTTACAGTGGAATTTAATACCCAAACAGCAGTTAGAGCTTTGATGTTTATGACCCTCAGCAGAATTTTAAGTAACTTTCTTCTCTTATAACCTTTTCCTAAAGTGTGGACTTGCTCCATCACTTCAATTCAGAGTGGCTGAGAATGTTTCCTTGAAGGGAATCACTTGCACTGGGTGGTTTGGGGTCCCTCTCTGAGCTGAGTTCTGCCAGCCTGCATTTGTTTCTCTTCTTTTACAGCGTTATTCCCTTACTCTCTGTGCCTGCAGTTATGGGGCATCAAAATAACCCTGGTGCCTCCTGCCACGTGTGAATATTGAACTCTGCCCCGCACTGACACTTTAATTCTGTTTTACCAAAAGAGTGAGGAGAGAAATAGCTTAGACCTGTCCCTAGGGAACAACAACTGTGGGGAAAAAAATAAAACGGGGATATAGTCTGAATTCCCAGGGACAACTGTCTTTAAAAGCAGACACACAACCCCCGAACCTGCCAAATTACCAGGCTGAATTTCCTCTGGAGCAGCTCTCCCAGGGCTGCTTGCTCGACTGTCTGCTCCAGGATTAGGAGAGAGCATCTCCCTTATCGTTTTGCACATGCTGTACCATCTGTCCTAAATCTCCCTTTGTAGGGCTGTGGATTCCAAATGCTATTTCTTCCTTGGGAGATAACAGACGTGGCTGAAGAATTTTGCTAGGTAGGGCTGGGGTGCTATTTATGGTGCAAGTTTTTTTTATTTTTTGTCCTGCAGCCACAGCCAACTCTGAAACTCCTTGGGTTTCTCCAAAATATTTTAGGTTGTTTAGGTTTAGGTTTTGGGTCTGGGAAATACAGAGCCCCCCAGCGAATATGAAATTATTAAATTCAGGCATTACAAGGACACAAGAGATGCCTTTAATCTTTTATTGTACATTATAAAATGTTTATTGCTCTGTCTGATTCAGAGGTGGTCACCTCTCCTTCTTGGTGATGGAAGAGTATGTTCAGGCAAAGGATCCACTGGAGAGACCTTTGGGGTTGGCCTGGCTGGAACCAGCACATCTGCAGGTGAAATTCCCAGTGCCTTTCTCCCAAAGCAACTCTTGGCATTTGATGGAACAATTCGGATCCTGCCTCATCCCCTAGTGCATATGGAGTGGTCTCGTGGAGGAATTAAATAAATACAGATACCCCATGGCACACTACAAAGAGTAAATCTTTTTCATGTGATGGTCCTGCATCTCCCAGCTTTTCCAGAGCACCAGCAATCCCCAGGGATCCTGTCAGCTTACAAACACCCAGCTCTTCCTAAGAGAGAGGAGAACCCAGCCCTTTTCCCAGCCATCCTCATCCCTTTTTGGGAAGGGCTGTCTCCAGCAGCCTCCTGCCATTCCGACGTCACCAGAACAGCGCAGGCAGGATGTGTAAGGAGAACCAGCCCTTCCCACACAGAAACTTTACTAAAAGAAGCATTTTAAGAACTTAAGCCCTCAGAAAAAGGCCCCTCGGGCCAGAGCCTTCCACAATAAACAGCTCTTGCCCCTGGAGACCTTGCATAGCAACCGGTATCATCAGGTATTTTGTCCTTTTTTTTGTTTGTTTTTTTGCTGACTGGCTACATTTTTATGGACCTTTTATCCCACTCGTGGTGGTCTCAGGCCCAGCTGAAAATACCACGAAGAAAAAAAAATGGTTGAAATTATCCTGGAAGCTAAATAACAGCTTCTGGTGTCCCCTCATGTTGGTCTGTGCCTCAGTGTTCCCCGAATTTTTCTGAGGTGAAGAGCACCAGTGTGAGATAGGAGAGACAGCAACAGCGGAGGATATGCTGCAGCCTGGCTGGAGAACAACCAGGGGACTTCTCCTGGTGGGAATGGAACCTGGGGGATGCCTTTTTTTTGTTTGAAAAGCCCACCTGCAAGACGTGCTACACGACACACATCGATGAACAAAGCAAGGCCAGAGCGCACAGCAGCCAAAATTTGGCTTCTCGGTGGTGTTTGCGATGAGCTCCCCTCCGCTCCTGCTCGGAGAGGGATGTGCCTGATGCCTGGGAATCCTGTCGGGATGGAGTGACAGTGAGACCAGAGAAAGACACAACGAAACCTTGTGCATTCCCAAAAACTGGAAAACTGTCCCAGAAGATGGAGTGTGAGGGTGGAGAGGAGACTTTGCTCCAACCCGGGTGATTCACAAGTCACACATCACTCCAGCATCCGTCTCACTGATGCTTTTCCATCTTCTTTGTTTGGGTGTCAGGGTTGGTTTTTTTTGGCAAGATTTCCTTTCCTGGCCAGATGTTTTGCAGAACGCGGATGAGGAGGTGGATGCCAGCGAGTGACAAGCACGAGGTCTTGTTTTCCAAATTGCTCCGACGATATTTCACCTCCCCAGTCATCACGGCTCAGAGGCAGAGAGTGAGAGTGAGGGATGGAGTCCATCTCTCAGGTGTCAGGCTGTCATGCTTCAATGATGTTCACTGAGGGCTTGTTTTTGGGAAACTAGGAGAGAAAACAAAGGAAAAAATGATGTATAGAAGGGGAAAACCACATCAGAGCTCAGTGCAGTCTGCTGGTTTTGTTTTGTGAAAATTCTTGTTCCCACCCCCTCAAAGGGTCAGAGGTGAGGCTTTAGGCTTGTGTGGTTCATCAGTGCTTCTGAACGAGCACGAATTAGTGAACTATTTAAAATACTAAATAAATACAGTGGGGATGTGAATAGAAACACGAGGAAGTTAAATTAATTGAGATAAGTTGGTAGAAATTAAAGGCTTGACCTATTTACACTTTAACGTTGTGTGTGTTACCATCCTTGCTCCTGCTGATTAACTCTCCAGTTAATTACAACAGCAGTGCCCTCTTTGCCACATGCCAGCGAGGGCTGCTGTGGGAGGACCCAAGGAACTAATTTTTCCCTCCAGAGATGCTCAGATAATCCAGAAATGTGCCTTGAAATGCGATTTCTCACGGCCACGCGGGATGCAGGAGGTGGGAGTGAAGCGCTGCTGTCCTGCTCAGCAGAGCCGTGGGTGTGAAGGTGTTCCCTTCCTGCGGGGAGGATTTGAACAGAGCCTTTTTTGGGCTGATTTCTCAGCAATTTGGTTGTTTCCCAGCTCTCACCTTGCTCCGCAGGAGACCCCCGCCCTGGTGCTCGGGGGTGCTGTTCTCCGAGGCGCTCTTGGCTTTCTCCTTGCTGTTGTTGGGCTCGTTATCTTTGATGATATCGTACTGTCTGCAGAACAGGGCGATCACCCCTGGTGAGAGGAAGCACCAACCATCACTCATCCCTTCTGGCCAGCCCCAGCACCATTCCCAGTTCCTCCCATCCCACAGCCAGGCTCTTCCCATCCCCTAATTCCATGCTGAACCAGTTAGACAGGAATTAATTACACTGCAGCCTCCCTGTAATGAAGTGTTTCAAGCCCTGCGTTTGGACCAACACCAAACCCACGGTTCGGCGAGGCCTTTGCTTTTCTCCTGGGATTTCTGCCCGGTAAAAATGCATCCTCCGAGGGGAGGAGAAGGAGCTGGAGCTGGCAGAGGAGAGGTTCTGTACCTGCCTCTGTGCCAGCAGCAGGGGCACCACCTGCAAATGTGCACCAGCGCAGGCTGCGAGTGGAAATTTCCTCCCACATAACTCAGGCACGTGGAGAGGGAAGCAGGGGCAGCCGTGGCACGTAAAAGGACTGCAAATGTCTGTCTGAGAGGCTTTTATGTGATGTTTCGACCAAATAACATCTCTGCCTGAGGATTCCAGACACGTAGGTGAAGTAGATCCAGGCAGATGCTGCTTTTCCCTCCTGGAAAAATCTTCCTTAATAGCGAAATATATTTAAATCTTGCAGCATCACATCACAAACTGCTCTCTAAAATGAGTGTGGCAGTTGCCCCCGGGCTTTAGTGATAAACACGGTGGCCCAAATTCTTGCTTTGGGAATGTGGGCAAACGGCTGATTCCAGGAGAAAAGGTGTTAACATCTGCCACAGCAGCACCTCGTGTGATTTCCGTGGGTAAAACCGAGGCACAAAGAAGCAAAATGCCATGAAAAATTCCAGAAACACAGGAGATGAGGCTTGGTTCAGTCCAGAGCTCTGGGCACGGACTGGTTCCAGTTTGGATTCGCCCAAAGATTGTCATACAGGACAGGTTCAAAGGTGGAAGGAGATTTTTGTGTATTGAGACTTTTTAAGGAACCCATTTGATGCAGAGAGGTTCTCCCCACACCCCTTTTCCTTTTTAAATGTAAGTCATCTGTCTGGAAGGGAAATTGTGGGATTAGCAAATTCTTTGTTCCCAGCTGATCCGAGCCTCAGATTATTCTACATCGGGAGATGAATCAGTTGTTCAGTCACTCCATGTAATTATTCATGATTATTTTCCCTGGCAGGGCACTGAAATTGGGATGTGAACAACTAAAACATGGCATAAACGCTGAAGAAAATCATGGCCTAGAGGTTCTGGAAATCTTCTAATTTTGTTTAGGTTTTTATGTGGTTATTGGCTTTAGGAATAATTGCTGTCCAGGCTCTGGGAATGCAAATAAGGGCAAAAAAAATTAAAATTATACATGGATCTGATTCTATGTCACCTGGATTCCTCCATCCCC
Source organism: Acanthiza pusilla (assembly GCA_036630365.1). Classification (NCBI taxonomy): domain Eukaryota; kingdom Metazoa; phylum Chordata; class Aves; order Passeriformes; family Acanthizidae; genus Acanthiza; species Acanthiza pusilla. Next base: position 2,000,225 of record JAXCHO010000176.1, on the reverse strand, counting down.
CTCTGAGATGGGGAAATTTCTGTGGAAAAGTGGTTTGGCTGGGACAAAAGGACTAAACCCTGAGTGGATCAGGGATTTCTCCTCATGCTGATTCCCCTTCCTGCCAATCTCCTCGGGTCACCTGAGCCGTTCCCCCTGGGCCGTGTGCTCTGGGACTCCCCAGCAGCAAATGTGGATCATTAATGATTTACAGACAGCCAGGGAATGCTGGGGCTCTGAATTGAAACCAAACCTTACTTCCCATTAACTCCTGGGTGGAATTTCCAAACAAAACCCATTTCAGACACTCTAAGCTGATGGAGCAGGAGTTGGAGGAATTTTCCCTATTTTCTGACTTGAAACATGAGTGAGAGCTCTCCTAGGTACAACTTGCTGGAAGGGCTGTTGATGTGTGGGGCCAAATTTTTCTATATGATCCCATTATTTTAATTGGTTTTGAAGTGGCTATAAAATATAAATGTAAATGTAAATATAAATGTAAATGTAAATATAAATATAAATGTAAATGTAAATATAAATATAAGTATAAATATAAATATAAGTATAAATATAAATATAAGTATAAATATAAATGTAAATATAAATGTAAATGTAAATGTAAATATAAATCAATATAAATAACTACAGATATAAATATAGATACAGATATAGATATAGATATAGATATAGATATAGATATAAATATAAATATAAATATATGTAAATAACTATAGATATAAATATACATATAGAAATAAATAAAAATAAAAATAATTACAAATGTAAATATAAATATGAATATAAATACAAATATAAATATAAATACAAATATAAATACAAATATAAATCAGTGGCTGTGGAGAGCAAGACTCTTAAATCTCTGTTTTGCTTGGCATTGGAATAATGTAATATCTAGATAATTACTGCAACCTGTAATATCTGGAGGACTCAAGGCATATCCTGCTGGATATTTGGATGGATATTTGGGATATTTGGATATCCCTGGTAGTGTTCCAGGACAGGGCTTGGAGCAGCCTGGTCTGATGGAAGGTTGGGGTGGAAAAAAATTATCTTTATGTCCCTTCTGACCCAAACCATTCCATGATTCTGTGGCTGAGGGGATCATAATGAGGGCAGGCTGGAAAAAATGACATTACAGGATTAGCCATAGGGAATTGCTTCCATCACATCAATTTTCTACTTCCTGGTGGACCAAACCAAACTTGAGGTGCAAAGCCCAACCTGAGGTGCCCTTGCAGCTGAGAAATCCATACTTTCGGGGAAAAAGGATTTCTTTCCAGGTTTTTCCATGATTCCATGTGCAAACCAGGCCAGCCATCCCTAAGGGATATCCCATTGATATTACAGATCTTTGACAGATTTTGGACAGATTTTTGACAGATTTTTGACAGATTTTGGACAGATTTTGGACAGATTTTGACAGATTTTTGACTGACCTGCCCACATAAACAACACCACAACAATGATGAGAATTTCCCCCGCTCGCAGCTGTTGGTTTTTCTTCGCCATCTCCTTCATTGTCACCTCATCTGCACAAGGGGAAAGAGACACCGTGAGACCCCAGACCCACCTCAGACCCTGTGCCCCCGAGCCCAGCAGGGTGGGAGGGGCAGGGCCAGCAGGGAGGGCATCCTGAGACTCCTTGGGGCACTTGGGTTAGGTTTTAGGAAGGAATTTCTCCCTGTGAGGGTGGGCAGGGGCTGGGATGGATTTCCCAGAGAATCTGGAAGTGTCCCAGGCCAGGCTGGACAGGGCTTGGAGCACCCTGGGACAGTGGAAGGAGTCCCTGCCCATGGCAGGGGTGGCACTGGCTGATCTTTCTGTCCCTTCCACCCCAAACCATGTGGGACTCCATGATTCTGTGACATCCTGAGGGGATGTGGTGAGGGAGGAGCAGTGGGAGGAGCAGATAACCAGTGGGACCTTATCTGTCCCCGTGGCTGCTCTCTCTGCTGTCCCTGTCCCTGTCAGTGCCATCTGCACCTGTCACAAAGCCTTGCATGCTCCAGCAGTTCCAGCTCAGGAGCACGGGGAGCCTGGCAGGATATTTTCCAGCAGAGCCCTGGGATTCAGGAATGAGCAGAGCCTTTTTGCAGGGCTCAATTCGCCTCCTCGGCTTCAAAGCATTAAGGAGATTACAGTTCAGGCCCCCAGGAAAGGAGCAGTGCTCCTCTTAGTGCTTCCAGATAAACAGCAATTCGGGATTTGCAGCCTCCAAATCAGCTAAATGAAAAGAGTCAAGAGCTCACATCCTCAGAACCACGGCCAAAAGCCCTGGAACAGACCAAGGAGGGAGGGAGGGAGCTGTGTGTCCCCCAGCCCTGCACTGCCAGGCCTTTTTTGGAGCAGGATTCTTGCTGACAGAACACCCTCAACAGCCTGGTTTGGCTTAAGAGGAGCAAGTGAAGGAGTTGCCAGTGAGAAAGTGCCTGATTTTCTCCGTGGAGATATTGAAAACCCAACTGGATGTGATCCTGGACAACCTACTCTGGTTGACTGAGCAGGGGTTTGGACTGGGTGATCTCAAGAGGTCCCTTCCACCCTCAGCTCTCTGTGTTTTGCCAGAAATATTGAAAATGTAAGAAAAGTGGGTGCCTCTGGGTATTTTTTCCCTGAAATCCAAGCACAGGAGGCTCTGTGGGTCCCACAAGTGCCCTGTGAGCTCAGTGCCATGCAGGGCTGGTTCCACGTGAGTTCACAGGCTGCCCAGGAATTCCCCCTGGCATTCTCCACTTGTAAGCAGCAGCTCACAGAGCTGGAAACCTCCTCCTCACTGTGCTCCTAAATCTCATCTGAAATGGCAGAAAGGAGCAGCATCTCCCTGGCACCTCGTGCCCCCTCCAGCTTTACCTGCTGGGTCCCCTCAGCATCTCCTGCTTGTCCCCAAGGGGCTGTGAGAGGACACTCAGCCCCGGGGTTGAGTTTACCCCACAGGATTTCTCGAGCTGCTCTCACCATGCAGGATCCTGATCCCTCTCTGCAGAGCCCTGCGTCCCAGGGGCCACCTAGGAACTCACCCACACTTGCCTTTATTTTTAGAGGCTAGTTTCTCAGCTTCCCTGGGGGTCTTGAAGAGGACTGGCTCACTGGCAGGGCTCTGGCCTTGGATGCTGATGGCCTGGACATGGACAATGTACTCAGTGTCCTCCTCTAGGTCCCAGAGGGCACAGGAGCGGGTGGTGGTGTTCACCTCCTGGATGAAGCGCAGCATCCGCACGTCCTTCTTCTGGAAGCCGAGAGAGGAGAGCACAGAGTGGTGGAGAGGCCTCCCACGAGCACTGCTGGCACCTAAGGCCACTGATTCTGGCCCTGCCCACCACGTGGATGTGGAGAACCATGGGGATCCTTCCCTCTGTGCAGCTTTGCAAAGCGCCGCTGCAAAGAGGCAAATCCCCGCCCAGACCACGAGGGACAGGACGAGAAGAAATGGCCTTAAACTGCAGCCAGAGGATTTGGGAACGATGGGGACCTGGGGGGAGATGGATGTGGCTGAGACTGGGTAATTCTAGGCACGGTACCTGTTGGGAAATTGCAAATCCAATGACAACTTCATCTTCGAGGACATCCCAAGTGACCACGGCCGAGTTGGCTTTCAGGTGTTTGACTGTGACATTGACTGGAGCCGAGGGGCTGTCTGCAAGGAGGGAGAGCAGAGCCTTTTCAGGGGCAGGACACACAGGGAGGGCGAGGAAAGGAGTGCAGAAGGACCTTCCTCAGGGTCCTCCCTGGATGGGTGACCTGGAAATTGCTCCAGGTCTCGATTCCCGGGAGGTTCTAGGATATGTCAGCTGAGAATATGAGCTGCATTAGACATGGGTTCAAACTGATGGAGGGGAGATTTAGGTTAAATACAGGGAAGAAATCCTTCCCTGGGAGGGTGGTGGAGGTTTTCCAGAGAAGCTGTGGCCGCCCCTGGATCCCTGGGAGTATCCAAGGCCAGGCTGAAGCACCCTGGGACAGCACAAGCTGTCCCTGCCCATGGCAGGGGTGGCACTGGCCGATCTTTCTGTCCCTTCCAACCCAAACCATTCCAGAATTCCATGTGTAAAACACCCAACCATGGGAAGAGCTTTTGAACACCACAGCTGAGCCCCGAGCAGCTCATTCATCTCATCCCAGCCACGTTTTTCCCTGTTGTTCCCTATTTCAGTCTGACAGTGACAGCTGGGAGGAAATTCCAGCTCTGCCTTGGAAGTGTGCGCACGGAATGCTTTGATGAGCACTCTGGAGGTTTGAAACTCGGGAGCAGAGAGTAACCGGGAGCGTTTCTTTTGCTTTTCCCTGCAAGCCTGGCAGAAAATGGTTTTTATTCAACATTTTGTGGCTGATGTCAGAGCACATCCAGTTGGAGCTGCCAGGCCATGCTGCCACAGCTCCGATGGATGTTGTAATGTGGAAAGGGCAGGCCAGGAAAGCAGGAGCCCGAGGCTCTGTGTTTGTTTCCAATTCCAAAGCCCAGCTGGATTTCCAGCAGGATTTTCCAGCCTAGGCTCCTGCACATCCTCCCCCAGGAGCCTCTTCCTGAGGGAGCTGCCCAGTCCAAAGCTCATCCTGGCATCTCAGGGGAAGGTTTTACCTCCTGGGCTTGGCACAGCCTTCCCAGCTGGACTCTGTTCCTGCTCCTCTGGTCAAGTTTAATTCACAGTCTCCAGCTTGTGCCCTGAACCCAAAGCAATGAATGCTCTGAGTAACCCATGGAGGTCAGTAGGGTGAGGAAGAGTTTTCATTCTGACTTTTATAAGAAATTAATACATTTATTTCATTCTAACGATCCCTTTGGGGCTGGGCCTGAGGTCACCAGTACAAGAGGGGTGCAGTGGGCCCATCTCCAGTGACACTTGTTGGATTTATGGTCATTCCCAGCCGCCTGGATGGGGCTGAAAATATTCAAGCTGAAGTGTCAGTGCCTGATATCACTCCTGGTGAATGTTCCCCCGGGAGCAGAGGAATAAGAGGAGCACAAAATTCCCCAGCTGAAGGTCACTTGGCACAGCGATCCCTCATTCCTTTCACAGCCAGCAGGGAGACCCTGAGGAATAGGATGTCTGGACAAGCTGTTTGAGCCAGACTGATCCTAGTTGAGTCCCTCAGTGAGAAAAAAAGTCGCTGGATGGCTGAATTCCCACAAATTTGGGACTTGAGGAGGAGCAGCAAGTAATGTGGCCTCTGATTCCACAGAGGGATGTCATTCCTCTGTGGATTAGATGATGGAGTTGGTGTTGACCCAGAGCATTCTCACCTCCCAGAGCCTGGCCCTCATGGAATGAGGCAGAATTCCCCAGCCTCCCTCTTGGAGAATGGGAACACTCCTCATCCTCACCCTCTCCCATCAAACCTCAAGGAATGAGGCAGAATTCCCATCCTCTCGGACAACGGGAACATGGATCATCCTCACCCTCTCCCATCAAACCTCATGGAATGAGGAGGAATTCCCCAACCTTCCTCTTGGAAAATGGGAACACTCCTCATCCTCACCCTCCCTGCAGCAAACCTCATGGAATGAGACAGAATTCCCCAGCCATCCCCTTGGAAAATGAGAATACTCCTCATCCTCACCCTCTCCCGTCAACCCTCATGGAATGAGGCAGAATTCCCATCCTCTCGGAAAATGGAAACACTGATGATCCTCATCCTCCCTGCAGCAACCCTCAAGGAATGAGGCAGAATTTCCATCCTCTCGGAACACTCCTCATCCTCACCTTCTCCCAGAAAACCTTGTGAAATGAGGCAGAATTCCCCAACCTTCCTCTCGGACAATGGGAACACTCCTCATCCTCACCCTCCCTGCAGCAGCAGGGCCAAGGACAAGCCGAGGAGGGAGATGGATCATCCTCCCCATCCTGGAAAAAAAGTCCCTTCCAAACCTGGCTGTGACACGAGGGAGGGACGTGGGTCTGCAGCTCCTCACCTTCCCCCGTGACTGAGGCAACAAAAGTCGAGTCTAATTTTAGGAAGGGGCGGTCAGCAGACAGGAATGTGCACAGGGAAGGTCTGTGAGTCATGGCTGATGAATTTGCTGGAACATACGGAGGACATGACGGAGTTGAGGGATGGGAGACAAAACAGTCTCCAGCTGCAGCCAAGCACTTCGCCCTCCTCGGCTGCACCGTTAAATCCCAGCGTGGTTGTCTTCCCTGGGTATTTTTAGGAGCTAAAATTTTTTTTTTAGGAGCTAAAAATTTTTTTTTAGGAGCTACCACTGACTTACCCAGCTTCAGTTGGAGGAGGCCTTTGAAAAGAGATGAATTAACCCCACAGGAACAGAGAGCAGAGATCATGGAAAAAGCTGGGGAAAAGGAAAAAGCACTTGGAGTGCTCGGGTCCTCTTTGAAATTTGTGACCTTGAGGGGAGGCACAGCATAGAAAGTGTCCGAATTTCCTGATGGCGTAAGATGTGGGGGAGTTGGGAAGACCTTGAAGAGCTGCAGAAGAGCAAAAAACTCTTCTGGGAAGTGGTGGGAGAGGGTGGAAAGCTGTGAGGCAGGAGGGGAAAACTCGGCAAAGCTGAAACTCCCGGAGTTTGAAGCCTCCAAAGCTGGAATGTGGATGGAGGTGAGGGAGGAATCACCTGGAGTGGGTGGTCAGGAATATTCTAGAACCCCTCTGTGTAGGAATACCTGAGAGAGGGATGGGCTAGTGAAGTCAGCAGCTCTAAAATCCAGGAATCCACGAGAGCAGATCCCAACATTCCTTCCCTTGCACTGCCACAGATCAGGGGGAGCTACACCCAAACCAGCACAAAAACACTAAAAAGAGAATTAAACCGCGTTTGACAGAAATACAAACCCAGGAAAATCAGTTTGCTGCTCCCTGAGCTGAGCGAATCATTTGGAACCAAAATTTTCATCCATGAGGTTGCTTTTCTCCCTGCTCCCGGGAGATGAAGTGATGAGATCATGACTTCCTAAGATCCAAAACACTGTTCCAAGATATTCCACACGACTTTTGGCTCCCTGGCCCTGTCGCAGCTCTTGGTTAGGGCCAGCCTGGCTGAGATCAGGTGGAAAAGGTGCAATTCCTGTCATTTCCCAGCTCACTGTCGGGAGTCTGGGAGTGCCAAATCCAAGTGTTCGCTTCCTTCTGGAGTCATGTGCAACTCCTGGAAACTTTGCTTCTGCGCCTGTGGCAGCCAGGAACGCTGCTGGTGTTCTGGGAGAGGGCACAGAGGGTGGGAATGCTGCAGGGATGGCAGGGAATGTGTTGTGGATTGAGCCTTTCTCGTGCCTATATCCAATCTTTGACATTCCCTGTCTGCTCCGTGAGGGAATGGTGCAAAATTCCTGATTTAACACTTTAACTTCATCCCAGTGTAGGATGCTGGAGCAAATCCCACCCTGCAAACTGGCAGAGAATCTGCTCAGCCAAATTTGTGTGGGAAAATATTCCCATTCTCATGTCAGCAGAAATCACCCCACCCTCATATTAGGTGATGATTTAAATCACCCCACCCCCCCCGATGATTTAAGCTGAAATCAGGACTTTTAAACATGAGTGGCAGCTTAAAAATGGAGGATTTCTAAAATCCCATCTTGTTTCCTTCCCACAGACTCCGAAATCTTCCATCCCCCAGGCCCGTGTGTCCCAGCCCTCCCCGATTCCACCGTGCCTGGGGCCCTTTTGGCCGGAGCAGGTCGGAGCCCCCGCTGTGCACCAAGAAATCCTGAGCCATGGAGACGATCCTTAATCCCTTCCCGATGCTGAGAGCCTCATTAAATGTTTTCCTTGTTATCAGTGGACTTTGAGTTGTTGGAGAGAGAGGATCCCCCAACACTTTACAGCTCCTTGCTGGCTTTGTTGTGGGCACAGCTGGCACGAGGAAGAGGAGCCCACCCACTTCCCTGGGAGTTGGCTGTCCCTGGGAGATGGAGCATGGATGGGATGGGTGGGGAGAAGAAGGTTTTTCACCTGGGAATGGGGGGGATGCTGAATATTGGGGTGTCCAAACCCTGGGGTGTCTTGTAGGATCAGGGCTGCAAAGGCACCGCTGAGGGAAAGGAAGAACCTGGGGAAATATCACCCTTGGAGGGATATTCACCCTCAGAAATATCACCCTTGGAAATATCACCCTTGGAAATATGCCATCCTTGGAAATATTCCATCCTTGGAGGGATATTCACCCTTGGGGGGATATTCACCCTTGGAAATATCGCCTTTGGAGGGATATTCACCCTTGGAAATAAGACCCTTGAAAATATCACCCTTGGAAATATCCCACCCTTGGAAATATTCCATCCTTGGAGGGGTATTCACCCTTGGAAATAACACCCTTGGGGGATATTCACCCTTGGAAATATCCTACTCTTGGAGAGATATTCACCCTTGGAGGGCTATTCATCCTTTGAAATATCCCACCCTCGGGGGGATATTCACCCTTGGAAATATCCCACCCTTGGGGGAATATTCACCCTTGGATATAACACCCTTGGAGGGATATTCAGCCTTGGAAATATCTCACCCATGGGGGGATATTCACCCTTGGAGGTATATTCACCCTCAGAAATACCCCACCCTTGGGGGGATATTCACCCTTGGAAATATCCCATCCTCGGAGGTCACCTCAGGCCAGCCAAGCCCAGGTTATAGGTCCGGAATTCGAGCCCGTTCCTGGGTTTATCTCCCAGCCCCAAAACCTCCTCCTGAATTCACCTCTCCCAGAAACTCCACTCTCCTGGAGGTGCCTGGAGCTGATTCCTGCACGGCTGAGGCTGTGCTCTAGTCCCAGCATTTTCCAATTCACTCAGCTCCTCTCCCTGCTGGGAAAGGCTGAGCTTCCTCAAAGCCCTAAGGGATGTGGTGTGGGGTGAGCTGAGCCTCTGAAGCAGCTCATTCTGTGTTATCCACCTTCCCTTTCCTGCAGGAATCCATGAATTCCAGCCTCAATTCCCAGTAGTTCTTTATTCCTTCCCTGTGGATGCAGGAGCTGGAAGTGCACGACCTGCAGGGGGGAAGGAGCATCCCTAAAATCCGTGTGATGTTTTCCGCCAGCTCCGCCGCCTTTTCCCCGAGCGCGGATTCACACAGAGCTGCTTCTTCTGCCTTTCTGCGCTCTCCCAGCATGGATCCCATCCGTGGATGTAATTGCTTGTGGGTTTTATGGGGTGTGTGGGAAGGGCTGGCACATTGCTCAGCGTTCCCGAGGGTTTTAATGAAGGGAGCCCCGGGGAGTGTGTGGGATCACAGCCCATCCCGCTGCTGGCCCCACGGGAATCGGGGCTGTTTGCTAAGATCCAGCGATTTCAAAGAGCAGCGAGGCCAACTGGTGGTTCTTCAGCTGGGAAAGAGGCAATTATTTCCTGCTGACCGCCCACTTCCCCATAAAAATGGGATATTAATAGGCCACCAACCCCCTCCTGCCCACCCCTTGGCTCTGTGGCTGATTCCCCAGGGAGCAGCTGCCCAAATGTGCCGCTGGAAATGCTGCCACGGAGCGCGGAGCCTTTTCAGGGAGCACAGAGGCTGTGGCCAGCCAGCCATGAGGAATTCCTCAGGGCAGAAGGAAGGGATATTTCTACCTTGGAGAGTCCCAAAGACAGGCAGGATTCTCCTGGGTCTCCCCAGTGCTGCAATTTGGGTTTAAATGCTGCCAAGTTGGAGCAGAATCATTGCCATCGTGGCGTGTTTAATCCAGGACCCAAATATCCATCGAGAATTTGGTGCCGTGGGGTTTTCCAGCCCCTCTCAGCCTACACTCTGTGGTATCAGAGAAATCAGAGGGGATGAGCAAGCCTGGGAATTTCCTGGACAGCACGGAATGCTAGCACCAGACCCCTCCCGGGATTTTTCTCCCAACCCAGCTCTGCTCTTGTATCCCTTTTTACCGCACACATAAAGATTTGCAGCTTCATTGCTCAATACAGCTCTGCTTTTAACTGAATTATACTCGATCCAGGCCCTAATTCAGCTGCTGGGCACTTCATAAACCAGCAAGAGTTTGTTGAGCAGTGAACATCCAAAGGGTGAGGAGGTACCCGGGACCAGCACACGGATGGCACTCCGTGGAGGACCCTGCCAGGGAATCTCCCTTTTCCACAAGCAAATTCCCAGCAGGAGACAGTGTTTGGAAGAGGATGGCACAACCTTGGCTGCCTCTCACAGCACCATCCCTGCTGAGAGCCTGACACCGGGGTTAGAAACCTCCACATCCCAATTAAATCCCTCCCACGCCGAATGCAGAAATCAATAAAGTGCTTACGCCACCCATCAGCCGGCCAGGAATCTCCCTGGGATGGAGGGAAAGGGCTGGAATGGGTTGATTTGTCGTTCCCAAATAGCTGTGAGACCTTCTGAGTGCTGAGCTTGTTGCTCACGCTGATCCACGTGGGCTCAGGGGAGCACATCCAGCTTGGAATCAGCACCTGGAGTCACATTGTCACCTTTGCTTTGCTCTCCTTGCCCCCCGAGGCTGGGGGGCTGCCTGGGGAGGGCTGGGGGTGGTTTGCAGTGGCTCAGGGGGTGAGGACACACTGTAGAGCTGAGCAGTGACCAGAATCCAGCCAGGGGGGGTTTGGCACCTTTTTGGGCAGCTGAGGTGGGGGCTTCTCAAACTGGAGCCTGTCCAGAGCTGTGCTGGCAGGGGAGCTTTTACCTGAGCCATGTGTCACCTCTGCTCTCCATCTCACAAAAATAAACCTGAACTGAGCTGCTCTAAGGGCTGGCACCTCGCAGCGAGGCTGTTTGCAAGTCACAGGGGCCGTGGCCTATTTTGGGGTCTTTCATCATCATCCCGCTGCTCTTCAAGCCCTCAGCAGTGCCCCAAGCCCAGCCCAGCTCCCCCCATCCTCAGTCTAATGAGGAGGGGGCTGCTGGCAGAGCAAGGCTGTGGTGAAATTAAATCCTATTCCTGAGTGTTTCCTCGGGGACCCTCTGCAGCAGGCAGCGTGGGAAGGATGGGAGGGCATCCCCCACGCAGGTGGGATTTGGGGGCTACCAAAGAGCGTTGGTGTGGAGGTTATTTCTCAGCCACCTTGTCCTCCTGCTCCTGCTTCCCCTCCTCACTCACCTTGGCATCACCTTGGCAGAAAATGGTCCTGCCTAGCCAAAATCGCTGTTCAGAGCAGGGCCTGTGCTCGGTGCCACTCACCAGCCCTTGCCCTGGCATTGCTGGGGGATTTTGCACCAGACCCCTCCCGGGAACCACAGCTTTAATCTGTCATGACAGGAATTATTTTAAACCCACTCACACCAGCTCTGGGTCCAAAGGGGACTGACCCTGCAGCCTCCATCCCTGCCTGGGAACAATTTCCTCCCCGTGGGCTTTTCCAATGACTCTTGGCTTGCGTGCCTTGATGGCCTCGTGGCCACACCATCAGGCAGGGCTGGGGACACGGAGCTGGCGGTGACGCTGCCGCTACCTCTGTGTGACCTTGGGAAAATCACTCTGTGCCCTCATCCCTCTGCTCCTGCTCTGGAAAACAGGGACAGCGCGAGTTCTGTCCCTCACCAGGGTGCAGGGAGAGCTCTTGGCACAGGTGGCACAGGACAAGGTAGCAGCAGGGGGTTGGTGGCACCACCCCAAAGTCCCACAGCTCACCGTGAGCTCCCAGAACATGTCATGGACACCTCACGGCCCAGGGCAGGAGAAGGAGATGGTTTTGGGCAGGGACACAACTCCATGTTTACTCCCGGATGCCAACCGAGGTGATTCAAGGATAAGGAAGAGCAGGGAATTGGCCTAGTTTAGGGAAAACCGGGAGTGCTGTCACAATTGCAGACGCCTCCATTGTGCCGCGGTGTTTTCCCCGTCGCTCCCTCCCTTTGGGAATGTTTCATTAATCTCCCCGGATCTGTCAGTTGTGAAACAGCAACTTCAGAAGCCAAGGCTGTGTGTCAGGGCTGAAGGCATCCGGGGGCTGCTGCAGCCCCGACGAGGCCCAGTGTAACTCCAGCAACTTCCAGGGCTGGCTGGAGCAAAGGAATTTCCACTCCCTGGAGCTCTGCATCCCTGACAGTCACCCCCAGCCTCCTGGAATGCCAGATATCCTGGCGATCAGCAGTCTGCGAATCAAAGCAGCTGCTCCACCAACATCTCGCAGCCCTCGGCTGCCTGGGAGGGGAATGCTTTGGGCTGGGGAGCTCCACCAGTTTACAGCCACTCAGGAGGTGCTGGGACCAAGGCTCAGCCTGGCCAATGCAGGCAGGAGTGGACCTGGGTCCCCAAAATGAGGTCCAACTCATGGGGGCCATTTGCTTCCCCAAAGATCCCCCACTCTTGGTGACCTGCTCAGCTCAGAGGGGCCTGGTTTTAGTGGCTGGGATGTGCTGTGCCTCTGGAGGGGGGATCCTTCTGGGGCCACCGTGGTCCCTCTGGGGCCACCATGGTTCCTCTGGGGCCACGGTGCTTCCCCAGCACTCACAGGGCTCCCAGCAGAGCCTGGCTGGGCCCTGGGCAGCCAACAAGGAGCAGTGCCAAAGCTCATCTGCCCCTGGCACCGGCAGGGCAGACCTGGTTTGCCCCGTCCGCTCCGGTTCCGCCCCGTGACACGAACCGGGGCCGCCGTTCCGGTGCTCAAAACCTCCCCCTGCCCCTGCCCCTGCCTCTGCCCAGCGCCGGGCCAGGGGCTCCGCTCCTCTGCCCTTTCCACATCCCCCCGAGCCGCCCTCCCCGGGGATGCCCGGCTGCGAGCGCCCACGCCGGGACACGGCGGCGACGAGCGCCCGGTGCCGCGGGGCTGCGTGTCCGGAGCCGCCGCCTCTCCCGCACCCAATTCCGGCAAAGTCCCGGCGCCCCCGAACTCCGTCCCCTCGGCGTAGCCCTGCCCGCCCTCGCTGCTCCCCCCGGGGGTCTCTCCCCGCACCGAACCCCCTCCCCGCAGCCCCGGCAGCCGCTCCCGGGGCCCGGCCGCCCGTACCTGCCTCCACCGGGCGCAGACCGGCGTAGCTGAAGCAGAGCAGGAGCGCGGCGCCGGTGCAGCCGAGGAAGGGCTCCATCCCCCGCGGCCGCTCGGGGCCGGGCCGAGCCGCTCCGGGCCGGGCCGGGCCGGGCCCCGCCGGCGGCGCGTCCTGCGGGCGCGGCGGAGCCGTTCAGCACCGCGGAGAGCGCCGGGGCCGGTGCCGCCGGTACCGCCGGTGCCGCCTGGTGCCGCCCGGTGCCGCCCGGTGCCGCCCGGTGCGGCGGGGCTCCGCTCCGCCCGGCAGAGCCCGGCTCGCCTCGGCTCGGTTCGGTACGGTACGGTACGGCTGGGCTCGACCGGGAGGCGGCCCCGCCGAGCCCCGGCTCCGCCCGCTGCAGCGCCGGGCAGCCCCGCTCCGGTCCCTCCCCCGGCCCCGGGGGCGGCGGGACGGGGGCGGCTCGGGCCCCCGCCCAGCACGGCCCCGATCTGTGCCTCAGTTTCCCCGTCTCACCTCTCCCGCCGCCGCCGGGGTCTCGGTACAGCCCTCCCGGGGGCTGTTCGGACCACCGGGGGTCCCACTCCCGGCCGACCCCAGCCCTGGGGCACGGCAGCGGGGACGTGTCACCGCCGGGGTGTCACACAGCCCCCGCGGGTCTCCAGGCGCTAAATTCCGTGATTAGAGGAGAAGACGAGCCTCTGGAATTAGCCGTGCCTGCAGGTTAATTAACCAGCACCCTCTGATTGATGCTCAGTGGTGATGGAAACAGAACCCAAGTCGCCGAGCTCAGCTGCCACATCCTGCGACACTGGAGTGGAGGACCCTGCTCTGACCCCGCCACCGGCAATGTCCTGCTCATATCGCCTGGACATGGCGTGGGTGTCACTGGGCACGGGTGGCAGATCCCAGCACCCACGGACTGGTCAGACTGGGAGCTCCCGGCCGTGCTGGGGTCAGGGCTGTGTGTCCCTCACTGTCTGTCTGTCCCAGGTGTTCAGCTGCCAGCTGCCCGGGTGTGCTGTGGGGTCCCCAAAATTGGACTTTATTCCAATCGTGGTCCCTACAGTTTCTTTCCACTCATCCATCCAGCTGGATGGAGAGGGGACTGAACCAGGTGTGAGGGGACTGACCCAGGTGTGAGGGGACTGACCCAGGTGTGAGGGGACAGAACCAGGTGTGAGGGGACTGAACCAGGTGTGAGGGGCTCTGCCACCATCCCCACCCTCCCTCTGGCCGTGCGCAGCCACAGCAATGCTTGAGGGGCACACCGAGAGCCCCCCCAGCTGAGAATTCACGTAGAGGAGCCCCTGCAGAGCTCCCAGCGTCCCCATGAGCCAAAAATCCTTCCTGGGCAAGCAGCAGGCACTCAAGGGAGAACCAAAAAACCTCTGCCAGGGCCGGGGGACAGCCCTGTCCTGCCAAACCTGCCATTGCGCCCCTCTTTCCCTGGTGACAGTTCCCAGCACAGTGCCTGTGCCACGGTGCCGTGTCCATGCTGCTGCTCCCAGGGAAATGCCTGTGGTGCCTCCCTTTCATCTCCTGCCTGGCAGCAGATTAAAATTTCATCACTTCAGCTCCGGAGAAGGTGCAGGGGAGGAGCGGGAGCCCGGCATGGAGAGGAGGGTTCAGCCTGCACTGAGCTCGGGGCACCCCCAAATCCAACCGCACGTGGCTGGGCTGGATGGAGCAGGATTTGGGATTTGGGCACAGCCCTGCAGAGGTGGCTGCACTGAAAGGAGCAGGATTTGGGCACAGCCCTGCAGGGGTGGCTGGGCTGAAAGGAACAGGATTTGGGCACAACCCTGCAGGAGGATGGCTCCATGCCGTGCTGCTGCTTCCCCTGGGCCTTCCCTCTCCGGAACATGCGGCTGGGCAGGAGACAGTGCTGGGCTCAGGCTCCTGACAGCGCTTCCCCCGTAGGCTGCACACCTGGGGCAGGATCACAAACCCCAGTTCCGATGCAGGTGACGCCAGAACAGCTCCAGGAGCGCAGAGTCGAGCTCCCAGCGGGACGTGCCTCCATGCCAACCGCAGCAGCGCTTTCCTGTCTCTGTAGAGGGAATTCCAGGTCCCCCAGCAGCAAGATGGGGGGATTGGCACACCAAACCAGGAACTCCCTGCCTGGCTGGACCCGTCCTGTGCCAGCGGGGAGCCCAGGCTGGGCTTCTGGGGCAGTGTTTTGCCCCAGTTGCTCCTGGCAGATGTGACAAGACTGGTCCCTGTCTTCCCACAAGAGGGGTTTTGATGTGTCCTGGTGTTTTTCCAGAGGCTGAACACAGCTAACACCACAATTCCTTGGGGTTTTTTTTCCATTTCCTCTTTCTAAATAACAGAAAAACATTGCTCTTTTCCAACCCCATGACATCTGCCATGCTCGGCAGGTGCCCTGGGATGTCA